>JXCR01007399.1:63771-152775 GCA_002079205.1 Phalaenopsis hybrid cultivar | reverse complement strand
CTTAAAATAAACCCTATTTAATTCTTTGTATTAAATAGGGGAACTTGTCGGCAAATAAAACGGTTTCGCAGACCCAAACGGATGTCATATCTTTCTTAGTTTATTTGATCGAGTCTCACCCTCAAGTCTTGTGTTTATCCCTCGGGGTAGATACAAGATTTGAGGTTGAGTGCTCTTTCATTTAAACTATGAAAAATATGAGGTCAGTTTGCTTTCATATTTTTCTAAAATTATATATATATATATGTAAATTAAAAAGTCCTTCCGAAGCGGGCGACGGGATTTCAATTCCGGCTGTCGACAGTTTCTTACGGACGACCCCCAAACATAAACTAAACTTCTCCCCCCCTTTTTAAGCGCCGACATCACCAAAGTGGGGTACATAAAATACATGTTTAAATAACTTGAGAATTTTATTATTAGAATAAACCCTCCAAATTATTATGTATAATATGTGTGCATGTTATAGGTGTTTTTGCTTGAACTAAATTGCTTTGAACCTTATAAATTTTATTTTCTCGCTTATAGAGCATCAGGTTCACGTGATTTTATATATAGTTTAAATTCACTTGGATTTTCATTATGCTATAAATCTTGTTGGCTATACAAAGAGTTTGCTTTTTGACCAAAAAAATTCATTCATAAAAGGCGATGAAGGCCTTATCCAAATGCATAGCAAAATGACTTTGTGGATTTCATGAATGAGTACTTAGTTGTAAATTTACTTAACTAGAGAACACTCTTAAATTAGTGTTGTAATAGTTCATCAAAGGGTGGATGTCTTATCAACTCTAGTCTTAGGGATATGGAGGATCAAACTTCAAAAGGTGGGGCTCATGGTTGCCTTATAGGTAAAGTGATTCGCTTGTCAGTGTAAGTATATTGAGTTTGAGTTTGAACTTTTAAAAGTACAAATTTTTAAAAATAACGGCAAATATTTTATAAACTTTTGCACATTTGTAAAAAATTTTTGAGTTGCTTAATTTAGGTATTTAACTATTGTTTTGGAAGCACATGGAAGCATGTTTGACTTTGAAGACTTGAACGCAATATATAAAACAAACGAGCCTTTTAAAGCACTTGCAGGTTGCAAGTGTTACTAGCTAAAAGTCCATTTCACATTCAAAGCAGTATTGGTTTGCTTGCATTCATATTCACACAAGTGTTCTAATCAATCCCCGCGATGGCATTCCTTCAACTTTATTAGAGCCTATCACTTGTCCATTTTAAGAATAATTATAGTTCATGATACTGAGTACTCTAGAAGTCAATGAGAGGTTCAATTTGTGCTCATTTGTCGACATACCGAGTTCCTTGTGCAATTTTGTGTTCAAAGTATTCGGTTTTGGTTCTTCTCATTTTATTTCAATGTGACAAGTAAAAAATTTAAAATGCATCCATCTTGATCTTATCTTGAGATTTTAGTCTTACTTTTTTCATTGTTGTATTATTGAGTCAAAATAATCATTTTAGTAATGTTCTTCAAGCATAGTTTTTAAGAATTTTGGCAGCACTGACATATCCCATGCATCCCATCAAGGTTAAAAAGAGTGTATGATGAGTGTCTTAGACACCACAATCAAAGGCCTTCAACCCCCCATACTTAAGAAAATGCATACATTGCATAATAGAATTTTTTTGTCATGTTGAAACAACAAGCATTAGTACAAATATTTGAATTTCCCAACAACAAGCATTGTTTTTTTTTTTTCTGCATGCGGACGTGTGTGCGTGTTTGTAACCAACCCAAGGCTGATACAGCAACTTAAGCAAGACCTATAACATACTTTCTCCATGAATTTTATGAATTCTGTTACCACCTTTATCGGTATTAATATCAATCATACTCCATATGATCATCATCTTTACCAAGCCAATTATGCCAAGGAAATTCTTCATTGTGTAGCAGGAGTACTTGCAAATCTCTTCCCAATCCTCAAATCATCTCCACCAAAATAAGCGTCCATTCTCAAGCACCTTACACTAATCAACATCTATACAAGCATTTAGTTGGATCATTATAATATCTAACTTTAACCCAACCGGATATTGCCTTTGTTGTAAATAACCTTTCTCAATATCTTCAAGAATCTCTTCAACTTCATTATCAAAATCACAAACGTCTTCTTCAATACATCAAAGGAACATTACAACTTAGTATACCTCTTCAAACCAGCTCCCTAATACTTTACACTTATTTCAATGCTAGCTAGGCTAGTGATCCAAATGGCAGTAAATCGATTACAAGCTATAGTACATTCCCTAGACCAAATTTACTTCATGGCATGTCTAGAAGCCACCACTATTGTAAGATCATCTACCAAAGCTGAATACAGAGCCATCGCATCTGCGGAAACTGAAATTATCTGGTTCAGACGACTTTTACAATATTTTTCTATAACTCTTCACAATCCCAGAACCTTTTATTGTGATAATATGTCTGCAATAGCAATTGCTCACAACCTTGTTTTCCATGTCCGCACTAAACATATTGAGATAAGCTATCATTTTATTAGAGATCACATAAAGTCAAACAAAATTACTTTATCATATCTATCTTCTGAAGAACAAACGACCAATATATTCACCAAAACACTTTCAACTTTACGGTTCCACAAGTTTAGATACAAACTAATAATATCCACTGCAGACATTGTTAGTTTTAGGGGGCAAGATAAAGATGATTTACATTCTCAGAATATGGGTCCATAGTAACCTAAATAGTTCTTTGTTTAATCTTACCACATTTCTCTAATATATAAATACTGTAATGTACCTTACCTTGCTATGGGGTGAAATAATATTTCTTCTTATTCTTTAATTCTATTGCTTCTCATTGTTGCTCTCTCTATTCCCTCGAATCCTCTTCTCTATTCTTCGGTTCTTCATTTCTTCGGTTCATAGCTATATACCGTAAAGCGTGTCATTGACAGTAAGGAGTACCCACATATAGCCGAGACAAGTTAGTCGCCATCAAATTAAAAAATAATATATCCATTTAGTTGGAGAATATTAAAAGGCTTGGGCTAAGAAGAATAAGAACAAGATAGTCGCATCGAAAAAATGAAAAAAGTGTTGCGAACAAGATAGTTGTCATCCTATTTTAGACAAGATGATTTATTAATTTCCACAGTTTTCAACATGCTTTATTCACATAAGCACATGTCGTTGAGCTTAATCAATGAATGTTAAAATATTATGTGGTTAAACCCTTGAAGGATATATTGCAAAATTCATTAGTTGTTTGCATTCTGCAATTGCACAGGTTGTGCAATTACAACAATATTAGACACTATCCGGTGGCACTGAATTAGCCCTAAGAGTTGAGCGATAACTACCATTCACAAATTTTTTTTTTTCATAGCCAGAATAAAAATCCCATATATTTGAAAACGAACCCATGAAGGAACACAAAAAGAATCATTTAAAATTAATATTTTTTACAGATTACAACCTAAAATAAGTTGCGAAGCAAGCACGTTCAACTGCAAAATCACACCAACGAAATGTTTCAATGCTTAGGCTTTGGGCATATAGTTTCTAATAACATCAATCTTCATGTAGTATTCTTACTTGAAAAAGCTTGATCAATAGGAGGATGAAAATAAAGAAAAAACTAAAGATGCGAAGGAGAACTTAGTGTATGCCAATAAACTACTTATCATGCGACAAATATTGCACGCTATTATAAACAAGGAATCATATTGACTTAGCCAAAATATTTTTCATTTAAGGTGTGCTATACAAGAAAAAACTTCTAAGAACATTATTGACAAAGTTATAAAAATATTTTCTAATATGATGGTAAGAAATTAAACCCCGAGATAAGATCACCTGAAACCTCAAGTTATTTTGGTTATGCAAAGGAAAAGAAACTAAGTCTCAAAATGATGTTTAGCATAACCTTCTCTTGACAGGAAATTACAAGAGGTTTAGTGTGATGTTATTCCTGTGATTTTTTTCTCAATTTACTATTAGGTCTACTACTGCAATAGAATAGACACACCATTTATAATGGTCAAAATAATACTTGTACATTAGAGTGTGAGGGTCAAAAATGGTATGGAAGCCATTAAGTAATTTCTTTTGTGTGGATAATTCAACAATTTTATTCGTAAATGCACACACCACACATGCAAAGCCTTGAACCTAAAACCTCTTAGTTCAACACCTTAGTTGGTTGATAGCTTAAGCTGTCAACCAAGGGCTCCTGAGTTCAACATCTTGCATATGTTGTGTGCATGCATTTGCAATTAAATTCAGAAAAATGTCCCCAAAAATATTATTTTAGCGTCAAAATAAGTCCTCTTTTCTTCCATTGATGCAATGTACTTTTGATTGAATCATAAATTTTGAATATGGCATCTTCTTCTAGTGGTGCCTAATCTTTACACAATTACGTTAAGAGTTCAACAAATTAGTTCCAGAAAGACATTTCGTATAAATAAGTAGAGTTTTCATAACCATTATAGCTTCTTTAGAGAATGATCTTCAAGAATAATAGCATCGAATTACAAACTGAAAAATGTTAAATTACTATGGCATGAACATGTGTTATATGGTTCAAAGTCAATTTAAATATGAATATGAACTGATATCTGCTCCAATTCCACCATATAACACAAGAAGAATAGCCTAGTACTAAATCAAGTTCATGCAATTCAACCTCGAATCGAAATCAAAAGTGTTTCTTTTATTGGGGTAATCCATAGAAAATTAATTTTTATAATATATTACATTATGCTGCATAGAATTATAGAAAGGGTGTGCAAAAATTTTAAAATAGTGATTACACCCTTTAAATAGAAAAAAAATTATTTAAGCCTTAGGCAAAAGAGAAATTTAAGAAGTCAAGTTTGAATTGAATTAAGTTGAAAGTGATTTATTTTGAGGACTTCCAAACTTATCGAAGCCATATGTCTCAATTTAAAGAAAATAATTTTTAAATCTTTAATTGACATTAAATGTGTACCTCAGTTTTTATACAGTTTTTAACATTTATAGGAAGAGTGAGAGTCAAATGGGGTAGAGTCACCAAGATCTCATAACTGAGTTTAACCTAACACAAATTGATCTTTTAATAAGCTTTCGATATTATCATACAAAACTTTCAAGCATGAGTATCTTGTTTTATTACATTTTAGCCTGATCCTCGGTTGAATTAGTTTGAGTAGCTTTGATCTATTTATACTTTTCAAGGTTTAAATAGATCTTCTAAAACTATTGTTCCACATAGGTCTACCACAACTTGTTTAAATATTTATTTAAACCCAAATGTCTTTCAATTATTTGAAAATTTCATCTCCTTATTCAATAATTATGTTCTAATCTAATCACTTTTTTTTTTCACTAGATTACTGCACTTAACATATCCATGCTCTTTTGACTAGATTATTCATGTCTTAATATAGTCATGTTCTTTTGACTAGACTATTACTTATATTCATTTTTTTTACTAAACTATTTTATTTTGGTTAGTCAAGATACTTTGAATAGATCATTTCATTTAGTTCATTATGTTCTTTTAACTCAATCACTAACTTTAGCTTAATCATACTTTTTATACAAACTTAAATATATATTGGTTTAATTACAATCATTGAGTAAAATAGCTATAACTTAGATACCACAATATCACATTCACTTGTGAAGAATTATCTATATTTACCATCCATAACATTTCTTAATGGAATACATCCATCACAAAAACTAATTTAAATAGGTACACCCATACATTTTAAACTTCACTTAATGTTCTCCCTAAATACTTGGACCCTTCTGACCTTTTAACACATTGAATCACAACACTTGAATCTTGAGTTAAGTAATTATTAACTTCAATCATCTATCCCTCAAATTGATATATGCATTTGTTGATTTATCTGACAAAGATATTCATTTCATCGTATCCAAATCGCATATGAATGGTTAAGAATACAAATAACTTAGAGAATTTCATCTTAAATTTAATAAATTAAATCTATTATTTATACAAACTGTAAGTTTACACTTTTAAAATATGAAAAGTTAAGCTTAGATATTAAATATGGTGTAAAGGTGAAAAATTAAGTTTAGGGGTATTAAAAAAAGTCTTGGGTGCAAATTTTTCNTATATATATATATATATATATATATATATATATATATATATATATATATATATATATATATATATATGTGCACATCCTCCTTACAAAAAGAAATGCTTAGCCGCATGCATGAAAAGTTTAGATATTAAAAATGTAAATGAGTTTTGTGTGGGAGGGTACAAGTTTACTATTCACTTATTAATGTTATACCTCACTTATTAAAGGGGTTTGTGAGATTTATATTCTTCATTCAATATTTAGAAATTTTTCTTAGTGTTCATAATACTTATTTATTGATATTTGGTGATAGATGTTTAAATATATTATTGATTAAGGGTTAACAATTCTCATATATTCATATGTTGATACCAGATTTTGGAAGGCATACTTGCACATCATATAATTCCAATGTGCATACATGCTCCCCAATTTCTACATATTTGTATATTTAACACTTAAGGATTAAATCCCATTNATATGCAAATCCTCCTTACAAAAAGAAATGCTTAGCCGCATGCATGAAAAGTTTAGATATTAAAAATGTAAACGAGTTTTGTGTGGGAGGGTACAGGTTTACTATTCACTAATTAATGTTATACCTCACTTATTAAAGGGGTTTGTGAGATTTATATTCTTGATTCAATATTTAGAAATTTTTCTTAGTGTTCATAATACTTATGTATTGATATTTGGTGACAGATGTTTATATATATTATTGATTAAGGGATAACAATTCTCATATATTCATATGTTGATACCAGATTTTGGAAGGTATACTTGCCCATCATATAATTCCAACGTGCATACTTATTTGTATATTTAACACTTAAGGATTAAATCCCATAGCAAGCTTTGAGACCGACTTAAATTATAAATTGAACACTACTTTTTTTCTTCTCTTTCTATGGTTGGGTATTTATATGGATCATCGATTGATCTTATAGTAAAGATGAGATTCTTCCTTGCATTAAAACTATTGAGGACAGCTTGGGCGGAGGCTCTCCAAGCAACCCATATAGAAATGCAAGGATGGTGTTAAATAAAGTGAACCATGTTAAAGTTTAGGTGTTATATATATTAAATACATAGGGATTGAATACTAAACATGTAAATCTTCTTAAAACTCTTATATGTCCTATCTAACATTAATTGTGGAGATGTTTAGGTTCAAATAAAGACATTTAGAATGTGTCAATATGGACATGGAGCGAGCTATAAGTAGGGCGGTTTGAGTTAAAGGGCGATTATGATGATGTAAAACCATATTCATGCCTATATAATTGAAACTTTTAGAGCAATAATTCATTAGTAGTTGTCCTTCTTACTTCTTTAGGTTGTTGGTACCTTTAACCTCAATCTTGAATAACTTGTGACCTATGGCTTTATAACATCGGTTGATTTGACTTTATAATATAATTTAAATTATTTTGTGTCCTTCAGACAAAATACAAAATAGAGCTTATCAACACTAAATCATAACTGACGCATAAATCATGACATGACATGACCTTTCTTGAATTGAATGCACTTGATTTTGGGGGATTGAGAGTTTTAGATGGGCTTAAATGATCTTGATTAACTAAAAAATACTAAAAGCCTCAAATTTAGATCAAACATCAAGCATCAAACTACATTTATTTTGCATGCACTTACTAAAATTAAAAAAGACCAGCAATATCATCATAATACAACGCATTAATTTTTTTTCTTTTGGCACCAATTTTCTCTTGAAAGTAGCACAAAAAAAAAAAATCTTTTTGGAAGACGACAATCTTAAAACAAAGAAATCAAGAGGGGCACTTTGAACTTTCCCTTTTTTGCTAGTAAAAGTGACAAATTTTTGTTTACCTATCATCCCACCGAGAAAGTCGGCAATTTAATTGTGTTATGACCTCATGCACATATTTAGGAGTCGCAGTTCCACCAGGAAGAAGTAGATCCTGCAAAAGGTCATGCTATCAAAATTATGATCTATGCTAGTTATGAATTATTAATATGTCAAAGAGTCCGTTCTAATTTATAATAGCATTTATAAATCTCGTAAAGGGGAGGAGCAAAACAAATACATGTTGAGAATCAATAACATATTCATCAAACCTGCGGTATAAAACATTTAATAGAAAAAATAAAAAAATAATAAAAAACAGCTAACTAATGTAGATACTTAGGAAAGATACATGGTGCCAACTACCTTCTGAATTTCCATGTTTAATTCTCTCTCCTAAATTATTTTTAGCCCAAATTAACTCACCTTTTTTTTTAACAAAACCACTTACAATGAAATTCTAACCCTTGATCTTTTTTTCCCTGATATCTTTTGCTTTAATTTGTATCTATGGTAAAGACTTTATATCTTTCCACGAATAATATTGGATCCAATAATAAACTCATAATTATTTAACATATTTGTGTGAGTATAGATATTTTAAAAACAGTAACACGTGTTGATGGAAGGCTATAATTTACTTAGAGGTTAATTGAAAAAAACTGTTTGAAGTATTTTGGGGTTAAAACATTTGGTCATTAATATCTTTCTTAGGTATCTATAATAATTAGCTGTTTTTTTAATTTTTTTCTATTTGATGTTTTATACCGCACGTTCAATGAATATGTTATTGATTCTCAACATGTATTTATTTTGCTCTTCCCCTTTACGAGGATTTATAACTGCAATTATAAATTAGAACGTACTCTTTGACATATTAACAATTGTAGAACCTCAGACTAATTCCTCCAAAATAATTCAGAACCTTGCACACTCATCTTCAAATATAATTTTGTGATTTCCATCAGATAAAAGTAGCAGCATGGAGTCAAGCGAGCAAGAGTTTCAAAAGTTTCATCCTTGCAGAGAGAGTGCTCCTGTAGACATTTGGACTGATGGATTTATATGCGTTTTTGAGTTTGTTCGAGGATTCAATCGTACGTCTAATAGCCACTGGGTTCCTATTGGATTAACAAAGATTTCAGAACTAGTGAAAATTGTCGAAGATGATGCTAAATGATCTTCGCAGCAAATGAATTTGATAGAGGATGGAGATAGGGCTGTCAATTTGGCTCGTTGTTCGTGAACAACTCGTGTTCGGCTCGTTAAACAGCTCATGTTCGGCTCGTTCGTTAAGCCTAACGAGCCGAACACGAACAACAGTTTGTTCGCTCGTGTTCGGCTCGAAATGGCTCGAAAAAAAATTATACAACTCTTTTTATAACAATATATTACATATATTATTTATATAATAATATATTATATATATTTATGTCTAAGTTTAAATCATAACGCCTCATGTGGCAATGTGGTTAAGGTCTTCTTTGTATAGATTTGATCCAAGTTCGAATCCCACACTTTACATCTATTTTTCTCAATTTTAGTTAACAAGTCAATTTCGAACCGAACACGAACATGAATATTTAAATCGAGCCGAACACGAACACACTGTTCACGAGCCGATTTCGAGCACGAGCCGATTTCGAACACGAGCTATTTCGAACGAGCCGAACACGAGCCAAGCCTGAGCTCGCTCAAGCTCGGCTCGTTTACAACCCTAGATGGAGATGATTTTACAGTTTCTGGTGTTGTTGCTCCATATTAGCATGTCCTGAAGAACCTATATGGTGGTGTCACGTACTTACGGGGCATTCATCTGTTTATGCATGGCTCAGTAATGCTCACTGGCTATATCCAACTATTAGTATTTCTTTAAGAGATAAAAACATACATATTAGTGATTGTAATGAGTATTTTGTGTTTGAGAAGAGTTCTAATGTTTGATCTCTTTTCATGTTAGTGCCACATTTTCTGTTTTATTGACTTGTTTCTTTAAAATGTTGTTACCTCCCATAATTGTAGACCTTGGTATGTTTAATGAATGTGAGTTTTTCGGATTTTAAAATGAATTGTGAATAGTGTTAATGATGATATGTTAGTTGTGAAATGAATATTTTTCTAGTGATATTGTCATTTTATCAATTTGAGAGTTAGGGTAGTGAAATTTTTTTTTATGTTGAGAAATAACCTTAGATTATGTATAATTCACATGTGAATTAACAATTCACATATGAAATAACTTTGTTCAATTTGAATATTTTAACTTTTTTAAATTTTGTTTAATTGATAACCTTATATATATGAGATGTTTTCATTTCTCTTTTCACTGAAGATGGATAGTTTTTCAGGTTCCTGTCAGAGTGGCAGGAGAGCTGTTATTTGAGTTGTTGGGGTATTCAATTAGTGATCCATTTTCCAAAGAAGATACACCGGTTGTGCTTCGTTCTTGGAAAACTCAACAATTTTTAGTGATTGCGATGCATGTCAAATGTTTCGCGTCAAAAATAAATGTCACAGCGATCACTGAAGTATAGGTGGTTACATATGAAATACAAGTCATTTATCATACATGCGTGCGATTCATAATTTTGCACAACTAATAATTCATATATAGTCTAGATCATAATTTTGAAAGCACGACCTTTTGCAGGATCTACTTCTTCTTGGTGGAACTGCGACTCATAAATCTGTGCATGAGGTCATAGCACAATTAACTTGCCGTCTTCCTTAGGCATGAGGTCATAACGCTGCCCCAGAATGCTGTTGCGGGGAAGCTGGCTGGTTGTTTGTTGCAGTTATGTGAAAACAGTTAAGGAGTACCTGTTTCTGAAAAAATGGCAATCCTATTGAAATTTCAGCAACATAATCTCATTTCGTTGAAATTAGGGATAACTCCAACATTAGTTACACCCCTTGTTAAATTGATGTTGGCGTCGCCCCATAGTGATATTGAGTTTTGATGTTTTTCAGCCCTTCTATAGTTTTGTGTTTTAATTACATACTATTATTTTCTTATGAATTAAGTGGTTAACTTGGAGGGAAAGAATTATAATAATGGACATTTTGAAATATGGATCTTGTTAATTGGGAGATCTCATTCACATTAGTACATGGTTATTTTCATTCTTTTTTTTTTTTTTGCCTAAAATGCATACTTAAATTTATGCCAACATAAGTATGGAGTTAGGAGGCCACAATACAGTTAAAATCCGTAGGAAAAGTAATTAAAACTTGTCATCCTCCTAATAGAAGTGGTTGAATACCAATTCATCTACCACCCACTTTACAACTTGTCAGCCATTTTTTATATTTCTGAAAATAAGATTCAAAATTTACATTTAATGTAATATATAATGTAATTTTAATTTTTAAAAAATGGGTTTTTTTTTAAATTATGAAACCAGATAGAGCTCATATATCTAATAGTTTAAATAGCTGAGCACGATATCACAACTGATATATCATCTTAAAAGATAAGAGTATCACTTGTTAGTAGGCTTAACTAATTAAACTTAAAAGTTTATCACTCTATTTTGGTCTACAAATTTATAGCTGACAAATTTCTCTATCTAATGCACAGATTAGACAGAATTTAGATTAATCTGAGTTTTTAATTACCTATATAAGCAAGCCTCTATAGTTAATTACATCTTAGACAACGGAAGTCACCTAAGAAAACTCTCGATTAAAATCAGTGTTTCATATTCAAGAATTGAACGTTTAAATTTCCACAATTGTTTATAGAAAAAGTCGTGGGATAAGTTCAAATAAGAACATTTATTTTCAAAATCCAAATGAGCAAAAGTAGGAGATATTGAAGATACTGAATAAAATTCGGCGACATCTCAAACTAATCTATGGTTTTGTTTTACATCTTTGAAATGAAAATCATTTAATATTTCAGTCTTGAAGATTAGTTAGATATTCAAGACTTATATTGGCATATCATATGCAAATGACACGAAAAAAAAGAGGATTTATGTTGTACCGAACTACGACCATGAAATCCTAAAAAAGTTTAGGACTTATATCATACGTACAAAGTCCTAAAATATGATATGAGGGTTTATGTTGTACTAGACGAACAACCTCGACGCCCTATAGATATGTTAATTAAATCGATCAAAGTTCAGTTTATGCTCCTACGATCTTTCTGTTGTCGTCTCGATCGTTGCCCGGATATGAATCTTCATACGACAAAGTCAACGTCTCGTCCCGAAAAAAGAGAGAAAAGAGAAAATAATGCCTCGAACGGCCTATCCTACGGTGTTATACAAACATACTAGAAAACAGTAACCAAAAGCATGAGTACAAGTGGATGTATACAGTACAATGGAGTAAATAAAGGAAATAACTAAGTAGTAAAGTACTGTAAAAAAAAAAGACAGAAAGAAAGCTATAAAATAAAGTACTGTAAAGAAAGAAATATACAGTAGAGAAAATAAAGAAACTGGAACAATTAAAATGCGTACATGGTTAATTTTGTTGATGTTTCAAAGCAGATTGCAATGACATAAAATGGATCAGATAAAAATTTACAGATTATGTATATGAAAGATTTAATAAAGCTGAATGATAAACATATGAAAATTTTGAAGTGGGTTATAAGATTTTAATTTAGGGATAGACTCAGACTAGACTTCTTTTTTTTTCCTCGATCTCCCAGGCCACTGATATATTGAACTCTACCTATCAATATCAATCAGAGGTCACCAACGAAATCACCCCTATAGTCGAGCAGCCCTAAACCCTGTCATTTAATTGATGAGTGAACTATATAGTATCTGAACTTATTATGGTGTGGTGCATTTAATAAGTGATATTTATTATGCAGTATCCAAACTTTCAAAAGAAATGTAGTATTTGTTCTTGTAGTATCTGTTGGGTATTTTCTAGTGTATAATATGTGTTGTGTTATAAGTATAGTATCTGTCGTGTAGGAAGTGATATGGAGTGTTTATTGTGTAGTATAGAATTTGTTGGGTAGAATATAGACTTGCCGATTAAAGGTGGGCAGTGTACCTATATAGGATGCATGGAAAGTAATATTTGATATATGGAGTGTTTAAATTAATCAATTAAGAATGTGGTGTACCTATCTAAGGTGTATGAAATGTAATACTTGATATGTGGAGTGTATATGTGTGTGATAACAAAAGTATATATATATTAATCAATGTATAGTGTCTAAGGTGTGGTATTTACTATTTTATAAAGGTGGCATCTATCATTTTGTGGATATAGTATCTGCTCTTTTTGCAAGTGTAGTATCTGTGTCGTGTTTATAGTATTTGTTTTTTTTTAACTACCAATTCTCAAGCCTTTTAAGAAAGAGTTAGGACTACCGATGATTTAAGAAAGTGAAAGGGCATCTCACTGATTGAACATTGATTATATGTTTTCAGCTATAAGAAGAGTTGATTAGTGGATCTTTGCATCATTGCCTGTTACCCCACATCTCGAACTTATAGGTCACCTCGGTATTCCATATGCTTATCCAACCATTTTTTATATTTCACGACTCGAGATATTAAAAAAATATAATATTTAAGCAACTTTATAATACAAATCATCGCAAAATTTGACATAGTACACAAGCTTTGAATGTAAGCATGGAATGATAAAAAAATATTTGCCACAAACAAAGGTATTAGATTTGTGTCTTAAAACAATAACCAATTCCCCACCCAAACAATTAAAATGTATTGAATCATATTTTTCTTTATATCATAATTTCTCAATTACAGGTACACAAAGGGACCAACCAAACACAAACAAGGGCTCACGACATAGGGACAACAAAGGAGGAAGCCACCAACCAACACCCAACATAAATGAACCAACAAGTAAGGGCTCACGACTAGGAACAACAAAGGAGAAAGCCACCAGCTGACATACTCACGAATAAAGGACAACCAAGAGGGCAAAATCGAACCCAACAAGTGACCAAAAATCAAGCCACCACCAAGCCAAAACCGAGCCCAACAAGGGGCCAAAATTGAGCCACTAGAAAGAAAATTCCACAAAGCCTTAATACCAAAAATTTGCACCCAACATATATTCTGAACAGGGGCAGATAACAATAAGCAGAGAAACGTAGGTAAGCCCCAAAGCCAACATCTCAAAGCGTTGTAATGAGTTCCAGAATACATTTGAATAGGAGTAACAATAATAGGGAGCTTAAAAATTAGGCCCCAAACCAACGTTTAAAACACCAAAAAAAATATTCCAGTATATGTACCAAAAACAAACCTCCAAGAGCCCAAAAATCCAATAAAAGCCATATGAATATACTTCGAGTAGGAGGGTAACAGGGAAGCACAAAAGAAAGCCCCCAAAGTAAAATCTTCACAAGCTTCATTATCAAATCAGTACAACAAAGGAAACTGCAGCTCATAAGGCTAAAAAGACCCAAAAATCCCCATGTAAACCTAGGCAGCAAGGAAAACCGCGAGCTAACACGAAAAAAAGCACAAATCGGTGTTCTCGGGCAAGGCAGCAAGGGAAGGCCACCAACCAACACCAAAAGGGATCACAATTGAATGCTCACGGGCCAAGAGGAAACAAGGGAAACCACCAGTCCCAAAATAAAGAAATTCGAAGCATTAAAACCAATTTCATTCAACACATATTTCAAACGGGGCAGCAGTTATAAAGAGCAAAACCAAACCCCAAAACAACCACTCAGCATTAGAACAAATTCAAACATGCATTCGAACAGAAGTAGCAGCATAAGGAGGAAAACCGAGCACCAAAACAAATTCTGAATGCAGTAATAACCCAATCTAATATAACAATCTTAAGGTTCAAATAAACATTTCATATCGAAGCAGATCCGTTGAACAACAATTCAACATTAATATGCAAAAGCAGTGAAATAGAATAGATATCAATAAAAGAGCATTGCTACTTCCTCAAAGCAATAATTGAACTGGAATATTAATTCCAGCTAAACTATCAACCCAATGTTTATCTCAAACAAACTTGTTATTACGAAACAATAATTTCGTGTTACAAATGAAAGAATGTATAATGAAGCTTAAGCATCATATTGAAATGTTTCAATCAGAATTGATTCGAAAGTAATACATTGAAATAGATCATCCATGGCAACAAATTAATTAGGGCATGACATCGTATATTCCAAATTATTGCGTCCAAAAATTTTTCTAAACTTTGGCAATCGCCAAACCAAAAATATACACACATTCAACAAATTACTTCATACATTAAGCGGGAATTACAATTCAAAAGAACCTCAAATGCTTCAAGGAGAACGAGCCTAGCTTAGAAAGAATAGGGTGAATTAAATTATATACAAAATTTATTAAAAACACAAGAGAAAGCCACAGATCCCATGGTCTGATTTAAGACAGAAAAGGGATAAAGAAATCTTGTAAATCTATCAAGTAGCAACTAAGAAATCCAGGGACTCACGAACTCATTATTCTATGTTTTAGTCCTTATTAAATCAATAAACCTTAAGACTAAAAAGATCAAATGGAAAGGTTGAACATCAGACTAATGTTTCAAGCCAATCCGTCAATATATAGTTGAGATCCAACATCCCTAAATAAAAAAAATTGTAATGAGACAGAAGAACAACAAATAAAAGAAAGAACCCTGAATTACTTCCATTCAGGCATTAATATTCCTCCAAATGCTTCCAAAAAAGATTTGATGCCATCGAATTGATTTATTAGTAAAATTTGAATGTAATGTCACTTTTCAGGTAAGCAATCATACTCTCAAAAATAGAAATATGAAAGAAGGAAACAAGATGGGTTGCTTCACAAATCCACTCATCAAACATTTGTACGCATAAAAGACTTTCAAGGAAATAAAATCAAAATCCTTCCTGATTATAAGTAAAACGATGAGGAGGATCCTTACTTCCAAAAACTGTAAAAGAAAACTCAGAAGCATAAATTCTGAAATCGCGAGAAAGAAACAACAGCCTAATATCCTTCCGCAGCGCTTGAAAAAAATCTCCACCCCAAAATCCTCCCCCACAGAGGTATTTATAGCCGACGAGAGGGTAAAGGGACACATCGGCGGTGAGAATCGCGGAGGTGACGAGAACCCAAAAGGTAATGAAAATATCCTAATTCAAGAACAAGAGGGTTACCAGACTCGTTTAAGCGGGAAAATTCATTACAATAATTTGACCGAAAGTCATAACCGGAGGCGAGTGTCAGTTGTAACCAGAGATAAAGGAGGTGACCGCATAAACCGAAAAGAAGCTTCGAAATTCGGCCGATAAGAGCAAGGGTTTCGGTAGAGAGGAGGCAAATGGAAAGAGCCAGGGCTCGGTTCGGTCCCCAGAAAAGAAAAGGGAGGCACTTGTGAGGGAGTTTAGGATCAGGGATTTAAAGTTTTCTTTTCTTTAAAATAATGATTTTTTATTATTTCGGTCCGATCGGAGCCGTTTAACGAGCAAAATTGTTGACCGATCCTCGCATAAGAGACAACCAAAGTCAAGCATATCGCTCGCGGTGGCAAGTCAAACATCGCACACATCATGAGGTCCACCTTTGTCTTTCAAATTTTTATAGGAGTTCAACTTGAGCTTTTCAATCGACTCAATCGAAAGTTGAGGAGCTAAAACCGTCCATACGAAACTTCAAAAAGTGAAGAAATAGCTCGAATTTCTAAGTATAGGTCCCAGTCCAACCCTCGAGGAGAGTCAAAATAAAAAATCCTAAGGTTAGATCCTAGGGCATCTAGGGAAGGGAAAAGAAGACCTCAAAATGAGGTCAACACACCTTTCAACTCCATCTGTTGTTCCTGACCTTTGCCATCACCCTTAACCTTCTTTTTGTTGGATATGAATTCAATTTAGATCTTTTGACCTATTATGCCTCGATGGGTGTTTCATAAGGAGCTTTTGTTAAATTTTCTATGTTTAATCTGCCTATCTTAATAGATATTACCATGCAACTTGATCTGGGATTGAGATCAAACTTTTCATTTTTAGCACTTGAACTTGAATGAGCTTAATCAATTTCCAACACCTAATTTTGTAAGCTTAAGAGATCAAGAAGTCAGCATGAGTTCTCTTTTACACGTTCATTAATATATAGTAACTAATTAATTAATGTTTGGTGCAAAGATCCAATTAATTCATTTATAAATTGAAACACTAATAATTAATTATAACCTAATGAAGATTAGAGGTGAATTAATTAGAATTGATAGAAGAAAGAGGAGTTTTGTGCAAGAAGCAAACCAGATCATTTAACATAAGGAATTGTCTAATTGACTTATATGTGTCAATTTAGTTATATGCATGAGATACGTAAATCTTTCTTTTAGAATGAGATCCTTATAACTATATTCATATTTAATTGATATATGTGCAGGAAGTGAAGTGAAGTGAAGTGATAGTGATAGATATTTCAGAGATCTCTTGAAAGTAAGGTGAGTGATTATTTTCTTTTATGCCTTAATTTAATATTTTATTAAATGAACAAACGTTTTCTTAAATGGTTAAAAATAAGTATTTCATTAATGTCTAATATTTTGGATGTCTCATTTAAAATCACAATTGGGGGGAAATAATACACATGTGGATGTACATTTTAAAAGATTTTAATTGATTTGAAAGGTTAAGGACTAAGTCATAGGACGAGACTGGTAAGGGATTCAATGTATTAGTGCACGTTGAAGAAAATGGTAAATGTGTACCTTCAAATATCAATTTTGAAGGTATCTTCGAGCATAATTTTGGGATAACAGCAAGTCTGACGGAAATTTTGTGAAGACTATAAAAGATGTTAAAATAGTAATACTTAAACTGAAATAAGAAGGTATAAATTTAAAACAAAAATTTTAAGTTTTATAAATAAATAAACTAATTTTTTTTGTCATTCATGTATAACATAACATAAAATTTTAATGCATATTATATCATAATTACTCATTCATACCTATGGTTGTAATTAATTTTTTTTTTTTTTAGGAGAAGAAAAATTTTAGTTTGATATGCTTAGTAGGAGAGATTTGGTTTATAGGAGAAGGACTGCATTTGATAGGTATTAGTTTGTGAAGTGGTTTTAGTTTTTATCTAATTATTTCTGTATAAAGACAATTTATATATTGATTGGAGATTATTGTCTAACTCTGATATTTTATTTAAATTTTAATGCACTTTGTTGATTATTAACTCTTTTACATATATTGGAAATTTCTGAAATTTTATGAAAATAAGAATAAAATGTTAATATCGTCTACTGCATTACCAGTCTTAATTAATTCTAAGCACCAGGTCGGGTCGTGACATGCACGAATGAGAAGAACAAAACAACTGGAAACATCACTGAATTTCTCTTGATTTGCTAACACACGAGTTGTCAAAACACGAATAAGAATGCCTCGATGATTTAAATTGACGAAAGTGATGAAGCACCCGAACACGGATGAGAGATTTCTTGGCTCTGGTATCATGCAGAATTCTAGAAAAAAATGTTATTTCTCGCCAGCTACAATGCATTACACCTTACCACACATAATAATAATAATAATAATAATAATAATAATAATAATAATATAATGAAAGGAACCAAAATAGGAATCCCTCCAAAATAAGATAAAAATAGAAAATAAAAATATCCAATAGCAGAAATACAATTAGTAAAATATATTTTACGGATTCTTTCCCAGTGCAGATTGACACTTTCAAATACTCTCTTTCCTTTTTTTCTTATTTAATTTCTTGTTTTTATTATTTAATTTTACAATAACCGCGAGTCTTTAACATTTCTGTCCTCTTGAACTTTTTTTGCAGTTATATTGCTCCCCTCTATCTTTTTTCTCTATGTTTTTTGCTTGCAATTTTTTTTAAGTTCATTTTTCTACCATTTTTGTAACCATTTTAATATCACGGACAAGATCTTTATATAGTTAGGAATTTATCACATGACTAGCCATTTTTAAATTTGGAAATTTACTTATGTAGCACCTAATTCTTATGCATTTACCTATCTCATACCTAAACTCTCATTTTTACAAAACCAGGACTCTACTATGTATGAAAATGTGGATTTCAGTATTGCAGAGTGCTGAAAAGGATAAGTTGGGAGTTTGGTTTGTAGAAAAGAAAGTTTGGGAGTGAGATAGGTAAATACATAAGAATTGGGTGTTGTATGTAAATTCCCCCTTTTAAATTTCAGTTTTTAAGAAAATTCTTAAAATTTTCTTCTATAGGGTGAAATTGCACTGGCTGTTATGAGTAACAACTTCTATTTTATTTCGAACTTCAAACAATTGATGAGAAAATCCGGGAATTATCAAACTGCCATATTGTTTATCCCGGCATTGACTTCCAAAAGGTTTGTTTCTTACCTTCTGTAACATTATTTTTATTTTTGTTTACAATCTAGTAAGGGGAGGCAAGCATGCTTTCAGCACCTTTCTTCTTAATTATTATATTGTTACATGAACAAGAAGCTTCAGTCATCTGCTTTTATTAAATTGATGTGTCTGGATATAGTTTTCTTGTTTTCTACTTGATCCATCTTTTCTATGTTTTCTTCTACACTTAGATTATTTTTGTCCCTTCTGACATAAAGACTATGTAATAGCGAGTGGAGCAAGTGAGCACACAAGAACTGAACGGACTATAAGTAAACACCTCTTTGAAGGAATTTACACTCAATCCTTTGTATATTTATATTTGTGATGATACATGCCTTAAATAGCATATTCACGGGTACAACTTGAAGTTTTTCAATTCACAATATACAACTCAATCTTCCTTCCTCTTAATCACAATTAAATGAATCGAACATACCAAAATCCTTAATCATTGAGAATAACTTCTCATAATTCATGATACTTAAAAGAAAATCTTTTGGATAAAATATTCTACAAAATCAGAAAAGAAAAGAGAAGATCAGAGAAAAAAGGTTTTATCATTGATAAAGGAATTAACATACGGTCGTAAGGCTGCACCATAATATCCTATAATAAAGCAATAGGATCGAGCCCTCTACCTCTCCTATAGCCTATAATTCTCTTTTATTCCTGACTTGTTATAGAGTATTGAAGGGAAACCAAGACTAAATATATAAGAACCATCTAATCTACTTAGGGTAAGAAGGAGCGTCGAGCAGCACACTGCAGCAGTCTAACAATCTATTTCCTATAACCAAATATTATACGTTCATTTACATAAAAAACTATGCAAACACGCATTTGAAACTTAATTAATATATGTAAAAGAAAATAAAAGAATCCAGAGACAATGCTTATTACATTTTAAATGTTACGAGTGTAAATAATCCAAAATTTCAGATAAAACTGTATGTATATCACTATATCTGTATGTGAAAAGAACAAGTTAATTTAACTATAGTAATTTTATAAAATAACAAGCAAGCAAATGAATAAGGACATATTATGTGTAAGTATATAAAAACATAAAGATGGTGTAGCGAATTTATGAACATTTCCTCACCCAACTAGTGAAGCAAATAAATAAATAAATAAAAACTATCCATATCAATCTCGATGAAAAGATATAAGTCATATCACGTATATATTTTTGAAAGATCTTTATGCACCTCACCGAATTATCTACAAATTTATATATCTAACTACCAAAATTTGGAATACATAAACATACTTTCTGCTTAAAATTATAGGAAATAATGCTAATATTATTTCTCATATAGGTTAAAATAAAACTTGAAAGACTGTACATAAGCATAAAAATTTGAATATGAAACATATTGATATATAATAATTGTATGCTAAACAGATAAATATACTAGTACTGATATACTTCTTGCGAATATCAAATGGTTATAATAGTATCTTTAATTGAATCCCAATCACAAATGACCAATATCGAAAATCCCTCGAGAAGGCCAAAGAAGAAGAAAAGAAGAACTTACTTTTTAGAGAATGTAAATATATATATATATAAATAAAGGCAAATAAGTTTTCCAAATCACACAAATGAATCACCTAAAGAAACTTTTATCGAATAAAACACCATTCATATAACTGAACCATAAACTTTCTTAAATTTAAAGTACGAAGAACTTAACTATTCTCAACAATCCATAAAAGAAAACCGAAAGGAAATCTGAAATCATTGAAAAGTGAAACTTACATTTACATTGATCTTAAATCGAAAAAAAAAAAGGATAAAATATGGTATATAGTACTTCAATCTTTATTCACAAGTATCTAGATGATTGATTACTCATAAATCTTTTCCAATTTTTAACAATAGCCAAGAAAACATTTCAATATACATGCTCTTTACGGGACAACTTCCTTTTCATAGTCATAATTAAAGCAGAACATATATTCTAAAAATTTCGAAAGAAAACAGGGTAAAACACTAATAAACCCATCGACTTATGATCAAGAGCTTTATCATTAACTCCTAATTATTCAAATAAAAACGTAAAAGAACTTCAGCATGAAAGCAAACACCACACTAGACTATAACATCGAGTAAGGGAAATACACCAACAAGCAATAATAGCAAAAAAACTAGCCATGACGGATAAAGTGCATGCATCTTAGTCATTTCACCATCAGGAAACTAAAACCCAAATTCCATGTAGAAAATACTTTCGAAAATTTTAGGAAACATGAATCTCATTATCAATTTTAGCTTATCCGGCATTTTAAGTAACATTTTAAATCAATCATTGAAACAATACAAGAAGATGTTGAAAACCATTAGTAGTATACTATAGTCATTCTCAACTCCATCCATAATGAAATTCCTTCTAAATCCATAAAGATGCAAACATACATAGAGTAAGAGAAATCCTATAATAACATATGAAACAAATATTATATTAATAGCTTTCAGTAAAATCCACTTACTTCTCTTTATTAACTCATAAGAAATGCATAGTATATTTGAGGAAATATCATCAAATAAAGTACAATCCAAATAACTGAACCGAAATTTTTCCATAAATTGAAGCATGGTTGGGTTTTATATTTTAAAAGGGAATTTGCATTTCATTTAACTCAAATCAAATTTCAGATGATAGAAAAAAAAAAACTAAACTTATTATAAGAACTTGAGCAAGTATGTAACCATTTATTTCATTAGGATCGAGCATATGATTATAATCTCTAATTCCAAACAACATTTCAAACTATGAATTGATTTAGAACTATAAACAAATTTGTATTCAAAGGATATAATCCTTATGAACAAGTAACAAAATTTTACATATGATATAAAATATTTCATATTCGAGCTACAGAAACGAATGAATATAAAAATATGATTCTCACTTGAAAGGCTTGATGAAAAGTCCTACATAGAACAGATAATCAACATCATTTAAGATGTCCGTAGTTTGGAGACACCTTCCCTGACCTTCGTATGTGTCTGTACATCATGTTTGAACATGGAAAACAGTTGCTGGAGCTCAAGCTTTCTAGCATTGACCTGCTCTTCAGTGTCGGGCTTCTTCAACCCAAACTAAAGCATGCTAAAATAAATTAATACTATTCCAATGAAAATGAGAAGTCCACAAAACAATACAGATGCATAGTAAGTGTTCTTAGCGCCAGGGATTCCATCGAGATTGATCACAAAAAAGCCAACTATTATGAAAACAAGCAACCCAAAAACACCTAAGATCCTCAGATTATGAGTAATTCTCAGAGTTTTATCTGATAGACAAAATTCATAGAACTATAAATAATGAGAGTTATTAAAGATATAGAAGATAAAACATGATTGTATGTTCATAAATACCTCCAAACATGCACGAACTGTGCTTTGAAGAACGTGAAGAGTCGTCCACGAACTGCTTCCTGCTCTTGTAGTATTTTTAATTCCTTCTAATAAACTTTTTGTGGCAGTTCCTCTCTTGCTGCAGAAGCTCAAAGACAATTGATTCCTTTGCATGTAATGACCATTGAACAAAACGTTTACTGGAAGGAATTAAAAATACTACAAGTGAAATGCTACAAGAACAAGAAGCAGTTCGTGGACGACTCTTCACCATTCAAGACGTCCTTCAAAACACAGTTCGTTAATGTTTGAAGGTAATTTATGAACATACAATCATGTTTTATCTTTTATACCTTTAATAGCTCACATTCTTTATAGTTCTATGAATTTTGTTTATCAGGATAAAAGTCTGAGAATTACTCATAATCTGGGGATCTTAGAGGTTTGTGGGCTGCTTGTTTCCATAATAGTTAGCCTTTTTGGGACCAATCTGGATGGAATCTTTGGCGCTAAGAACACACCCTATGCATTTGTACTGTTTTGTGGACTTCTCCTCTTCATTGGAATAGTATTAATTTATTTTAGCATGCTTTATGTTGGGCTGCAAAAGCAGGACACTAAAGAGCAGGTCAATGCTAGAAAGCTTGAGCTCCGATAACTGTTTTCCATGTTCAAACATGATGTACAGACACATGCGAAGGTCAGAGAAGTTGTCTCCAGACTACGGACATCTTAAATGATGTTGACTACCTTTTATATTAAGGGCTTTCAATCAAACCTTTCAAGTGAGAATCATAGTTCTATATTCATTTCTTTCTGTGGCACGAATATGAAATATTTCATATTATGGATAAAATTTTGTTAGTTGTTCATAAGGGTTATATCTTTTGAATATAAATTTGCTTATAATTCTAAATCGATTCAAAATTTGAAATACTGTTTGGAATTATAGATTATAATCATACGCTACTGGTTATTTCATTAGGATCGAACGTATGATTATAATCTATAATTCCAAACAGTATTTCAAATTATGAATCGATTTAGAACTATAAGTAAATTTGGATTCAAAGAATATAACACTTACGAATAAGTAACAAAATTTTACATATGAAATAAAATATTTCATATTCGAGCCACAAAAACGAATGAATATAGAAACATGATTCTCACTTGAAAGGTTTGATTAAAAACCCTAAATAAAAAAGGCAGTCAACATCAGCTAAGATGTCCGCAACCTGGAGACACCTTCCCTAACCTTAGCATGTGTCTCTACATCATGTTTGAACATGAAAAACAGCTGCTGGAGCGCAAGCTTTCTAGCATTGACCTGCTCTTCAGTGTCGGGCTTCTTCAGCCCAAAATAGAGCATGCTAAAATAAATTAATACTCTTCAAATGAAGAGAAGTCTACAAAACAGTACAAATGCATAGGGAGTGTTCTTAGCGTCAGGGATCTCATCCAGATTATTCGTAAAAAGGCCAACTATTATGGAAACAAGCAGCACACAAACCCCTAAGATCCCAAGATTATGAGTAATTCTCAGACTTTTATCTTAATAAAAAAAATTCATAGAACTATAAAGAATATGGGCTATTAAAGGTATAGAAGATAAAACATGATTGTATGTTCATAAATACCTCCAAACATGCACGAACAGTGCTTTGAAGGACGTCTTGAATGGCGAAGAGTCATCCACGAACTGTTTCCTGCTCTTGTAGCATTTTACTTGTAGTATTTTTAATTTTTTCCAGTAAATTTTTTGTGGCAGTTCCCCTCAAGTGCTGCAGAAACTCAAAGACAATTGCTTCCCTAGGATGTAATGACCATTGAACTCTAATAACCTGCCAAAACGATATGGATAATTGAGATTTGGAGAGTTATTTGTAATATTGCAATAGTTTACGTAACAAATGCTTTCAATAGAGAATATTCAAAACTAACATAACATCAAAAGATTAGAGAATGAGTATTTGATGTCAATATCAAAAAATAAATGAGATGTCCAAAATGCAAGTATAAAGAAAGTAAAATTTATGAGTTAAATAATAATGATGTGAGAGAATCATGAAATACAGAGTAAAAAATATATATACGGAGTACCCTAACTAAAGGGCTAAGAATTTGTAGACCACCAACATGAGTTTCCAAAAGAGTAAAGGGAATGGGTTAAATGAGTGTGATTTTAGGGTTTTAGGACAAGTGAGGAATTGTAATGTGCTTTAGTGTGTGAGAGGCCAAACCCTAGCCATCCAGAGTTGCCTTAAGTTCAACAGTCGAATGGGGACTCATCATTGAATCCTCACATGTTGGTCTCAACCTTTCAAGTGCTGGTGGTTCATGCCGTCCATGCAGGCATTCAAAGAGAGTAAGGAAGTAGTTTGAATTTCTATGTAGGTGGGTTCCATATCTAGTCTTCTAGGATAATAAAAAGAAATGTCCTATGGCTAGATATTAAGTGCTAAGAGGAAAGAAAGACCTCACCAAATTTGAGGTCAACGAAGATCAACCTAAAACTTCGTGAAGATCGCAAAGCGGCTCAAAGGGTTCCCTAAAAAGGTTTGACTTCAGCAAACAATCAATGCAAATCAACATAATAGATAAAATACTTTATAAATTCAATTTATTTATGAAAAGAAACTTCCTAATTTTACATTAAAACCACATTTTAACTTTTAACAGCGCCATTAATCATACTTGTACTTTAGTGATCAATCCGTACACAGCATCATACCTGTACTTTAGTGATCAATCCGTACACAACAAGTAAAATGATAAAATATTGAATTTTTTCAACAATTTCCTGAATAAGTTCAATCAAAAACTTCATAAAAATAACTGATTATGTCATCTATTGCCCTAAAAAAATATTTCACTACAAAAAAAATCATTGAACATCTAGAAGGTAAAGTAAATCTTATTNTAGTGATCAATCCGTACACAGCAAGTAAAATGATAAAATATTGAATTTTTTCAACAATTTCCTGAATAAGTTAACTCAAAAACTTCATAAAAATAACTGATTATCGCATCTATTGCACTAAAAAAAATATTTCACTACAACCAAAAATCATTGAACATCTAGAAAGTAAAGTAAATCTTATATTACATAAAATCTTCCATAGAACAAAAATACTGATTAATAAACTAACCTAACTTGGCTTAATTTCCATGTATCAGCATTCTCAAAACCAGTAAATAAATTATTTACTTAATAATAATTCCATACACAACATGTAAAATAAAGAGTTATTTTATTCTGTCAACATTTTACTAAATAAGATCAACTTAAAACTTCAAGAATATCACATAACAGCTAGATGGTTTCCTAAAAAAAGATTTGATTTTAGCAAGCAGTTAATGCACAACAAAAAAATAGATAAAATACTTTAAAATTCAATATAATTATGAAAAAACATTACCAAACTTTAGATTATCGCCACATTTCAACTTTCACAAAGCCAAAAATCATGTTTTCACTTTAGTAATCAAATCATACACAACAACATGTAAAATGACAAAATATTGAATTTTGTTAATATTTTTCTGAATAAGGCCAACCTAAAACTTCATGAAAGTAACAGATAATATGTGCTAGTGCATTAAATAAATGTTTCATTTTAGAACCAAACATTTTGCATCAAGAAAGTAAAGTAAATCCTATAATACACTTAATCTTCCATAAATAAAAAATATTGGGAATAACTCTAACCTAACTTGCCATAATTTCCAGGTATCAGCCTTCACAGAACCCAAAATTAAGGTATGTAATTCAATAATAAATCCCTACACAGCATGTTAATGAAACTTCAGGAAGATCATGTAACACCCCAGAAGGCTCCCCTAAAAAAGGTTCGACTTTCGCAAACAATCAATGCACAACAATAAAATAGATAAAATACTTCATTAGTTCAAATATTTATGAAGAAACATGACCAAACTTTACATTATCACCACATTTCAGATTTTGACTAAGCCATAAATCTTGCTTCAATTCTAGTGATCAATCCATACGCATGTAAAAAAGCTAAATATTGAATTTTTCCAACATTTTCCTTAATAATTTCAACCTAAAATTTCATAAAAATAACAGAAAATATGTGTTGGTACATGTATAAAAGTTTCAATTCAGCAAAGAAACATTGCATATCAAGAAAGAAAAGTAAATGATATAATACGCTTAAATCTTTTTTAAATAAAAAATGTTGATGAATAAACCTAACCTAACTTACATAATTACAATGTTTCACCCTTCTTAGAATTCACATACACATGTAAGACTGAGATTTATTGCCTTTAGTCAAAAAAANCCTTCTCAAAACCCATAATTAAGGTATGTAATTCAATAATAAATCCCTACACAGCATGTATAATGAAACTTCAGGAAGATCATGTAACAACTCAGAAGGCTCCCCTAAAAAAGGTTTGACTTTCGCAAACAATCAATGCACAACAATAAAATAGATAAAATACTTCATTAATTCAAATATTTATGAAGCAAAATGACCAAACTTTACATTATCGCCACATTTCAGATTTTGACTAAGCCATAAATCTTGCTTCAATTATAGTGATCAATCCATACACATGTAAAAAAGCTAAATATTGAATTTTTTCAACATTTTCCTTAATGATTTCAACCTAAAACTTCATAAAAATAACAGAAAATATGTGTTGGTACATGTATAAAAGTTTCAATTCAGCAAAGAAACATTGCATATCAAGAAAGAAAAGTAAATCATATAATACACTTAGATCTTTTTTAAATAAAAAATGTTGATGAATAAACCTAACCTAACCTGCATAATTACAATGTTTCACCCTTCTTAGAATTCACATACACATGTAAACTGAGATTTATTGCCTTTAGTCAAAAAATTTTTGAAGAAGGTTAACCTAAAACTTTATGAAGATTATAAAAAAGTTCAGATGGTTCCCTAAAAAAAGGTTTCACTTAAGCAATTTGTCAATGCCCAACAAAAAAATACAAATACTTCCTTAATTCAATATATTTATGAAGAAACATGGCGTAGCTTTACATTATCACCACATTTCAGTTATCATAAAGGCATAAACCATGCTTCTTCTTTAGTAATCAATCCATGCACAAAATATAAAATCAAAAAATATTAAATTTTATCAATGTGCTTCTTAAAAATAAAAATACCAGTTAATGTGCACTAGTGCGTTAAATAAATGTTTCACTTTAGAAAACAAATATTGCACATTAAGAAATTATAGTAAACTTTACAAAACACTTTTTCATAGATCAAAAATATTAACAAGTAAAACTCACTTACCGACATAATTACCTTCCATCGGCTCATCGGCTATCTAAAAACCCATAAATAAGGTACATACTACTAAAATAAATTTATACACAACATATAAAATGAAAATTTATTGCATTTTGTCAACCTTTATTTGAAGATGGTAAACCTACAATTTCATGAAGATCACATAACATTTCGGATGGTGCCATGAAAAAAGGCTTGACCTTTGTGCACAAAATAATAGATAAAATACTTCGTAAACTCAATATATTTATGAAGAATCATGACCAAACTTTACATTATCACCATATTTCAACTTTCACGGAGCCATAAATCATGATTCTTCTTTAGTGATCAATCCATCCACATAATGTAAAATGCCAAAATATTGAATTTTGTCAATATTTTTCTAAAGAATGTCAACATAAAACATCATAAATTTATTAGATAATGTGTGTTAGTGCATTAAATAAATATTTCACTTTAATAAACAAACATTGCACATCAATAAGGTAATGTAAATCCTAAAATACATCNATACCAGTTAATGTGCACTAGTGCGTTAAATAAATGTTTCACTTTAGAAAACAAATATTGCACATTAAGAAATTATAGTAAACTTTACAAAACACTTTTTCATAGATCAAAAATATTAACAAGTAAAACTCACTTAACGACATAATTACCTTCCATCGGCTCATCGGCTATCTAAAAACCCATAAATAAGGTACATACTACTAAAATAAATTTATACACAGCATGTAAAATGAAAATTTATTGCATTTTGTCAACCTTTTTTTGAAGATCGTAAACCTACAATTTCATGAAGATCGCATAACATTTCGGATGGTGCCATGAAAAAAGGGTTGACCATTGCAAACAGTCATAAAATACTTCGTTAACTCAATATATTTATGAAGAATCATGACCAAACTTTACATTATCACCATACTTCAACTTTCACGGAGCCATAAATCATGATTCTTCTTTAGTGACCAATCCATACACATAATGTAAAATGCCAAAATATTGAATTTTGTCAATATTTTTCTAAAGAATGTCAACCTAAAACATCATAAAATTATTAGATAATGTGTGTTAGTGCATTAAATAAACGTTTCCCTTTAATAAACAAACATTGCACATCAATAAGGTAATGTAAATCCTAAAATACATGGAATCTTTCATAGATCCAAAATAGTGATGAATAAACTTAACCTAACTTGTCATAGTTAACATGTATCAGCTTTATTAGACACATAAATAAGGCAATTAATTCAGTTATCAGTCCATACACAATGTATAATGATAATCTATTACTTTTTTTAAACATTTGCTGATGAAGGTTAAGTTAAAACTTTACAATTGATGCCCTCTAAAAAGGTTTTAATTAAGAAAATGGTCAACACACAACAACAAAATAGATTTATTAATTCATAAGTGTACTATATTTATGAACAAACAAAACCTCATTTTACATTATCACCTCATTTTTACCTTTTACAAAGCCTTTAAACAAAATTATATATTAGTGATTGCACCATAAACGGCAAGTAAAGTGATTGTTTATTGAAATTATTCCAAAGTTTTCTGAAGTAAATCAACCTATATCTTCACGAGAAACATATAAAAGCTTAGATAGTTCCTTCAAAAAATGCTTCATTTTAGTAATAATATAATTCAGTGGAAGAAAATTGATTAAATACTTCTTAAATCGAATATATTTATGAGTAAACCAAGATATTTTTTATTAACTAGCAAATTTAAACATTCTAAGAGACTTAAATCAGGTTTTTATATTAGTGATTACATCATACAGAACATATCAAGTAACATATTATTGTATTTTAACAACTTAACAAAGAAATTCGACCTAAAAATTCATAAAGACAATATTTTATGTCATTTTGATACATACTTATGAGTTTTAACTTCAGTAAAGAATCATTGCATGACAACAAAGTAAAGTTAATCTAAAATTAGATTTAATTCTCCATAAATCCAAAATATTTTTGAAGAAACTTAACATAATATGACATAATCATTATATATCACCTTTCTTAAAACTTTAAATAAGTATTTTACTTCAGTTATCAATCCATAAACAGCATATTAATTGACAATTTTTTAAATTTTCTCAATATTTTTCGAAAGAGAGTCAACCTACAACTTCATTAAGAAAACATAAAAGCTCAAATAATTGCCTAAATAAAACTCTCACTTATCAAATTGTAAATGCTCAACAATAAATATATTAAATAATTTATATATCAAATTTATTTATGAATTAATCTAACACAATTTTACATTAGTACCATATTTAGCTTTATCACAGCCTTAAATAAGGGACCTACTTCAGTCAACATTCCATATACACCATTTAAAATGACAACTAATTAAATTTCTTTCAACATATTTTGGAAAAGTAAACAAAAAACTCAATAAAATAACATGTTAGGTCAGCTTGCTTCCTAAAGAAAGGTTTCTCTTCAGAATTTAAGTCGATGCATAACAATAAAGTAAAGTTAATCTTAAATTAGATTTAATCCTCTCTAAATCAAAAATATTGATGAAGGAACCTAATGTAATTTAACAGAATTACTATACATCAATTTCATAAAAACCTTAAATAGGTGTCTGCTTCAGTTATCAATCCAAACACAGCATTTAAAATACCAATTTATTGAATTTTCTCAATATTTTTTCTAAAGATTCAAGCTAAAATTTCATTAAAAAAGAACAAAAGCTCAGACAATGGCCTAAATAAAAGCTCAGATAATGGCCTATAAATGCACAACAACAAAATAGATCAAATACTTTAATACTTTATATATTCAATATATTTATGAAGAAATCTAACAGAGATATTAACTTTATCAAAGCTTTAAATAAGGCTTCTACTTCAGTGAAAAGTTCATACTCAACATGTAAAACGAGATCTTATTAAATTTTTTAACATATATTTTTAAAAAAATAAACATAAAACTTCATAAAAATAATAAATTAGGTCAACACGATCGCTAAAGAAAGGTTTCTCAACAACAACAACAAAGTAAAGATAATATTAAATTAGATTTAATCTTCCCTAAATCCAAAATATTGTTGAAATAATAAAGCTTAGAAGGTGGCTTAACTAAAACTCACTTAATTAAACTATAAATGCATAGAACAAAATAAATTAAATACTTTTATAATCCAATCTATTTAAGAGCAATGTATATGTAAGTTTCACTTTTCAATGATATCAGATTTTCTTTCGGTTTCTTTTTTTGGATTGTTGAAAATAGTTAAGTTATTTAATTTATAAATAGATATTATTAATTCAACAATATTTTGGACTTAATTTATAGTTAGGTTTAAGATGGACTGAAGCTTCTCTTTAAAAATATTTTGGACTTAATTTATAAATTTGTTAGGTTTAAGTGGCAAGGACTATCCATTTTAGGAATATCATTCCTTGCCACTTAAACCTTCACATATTTATAAATTAAGTCCAAAATATTTTTAGAGAGAAGCTTCAGTTAATCTTAAACCTAACTATAAATTAAGTCCAAAATATTGTTGAAATAATAATATCTATTTATAAATTAAATAACTTAACTATTTTCAACAATCCAAAAAAGGAAACCGAAAGAAAATCTGATATAATTGAAAAGTGAAACTTACATATGCATTGCTCTTAAATTAAAAAAAAAAGAATGAAATCTAGTATATAGCACTTCAATCTTTACTCACAAGTATCTAGATGATTGATTGCTCGTAAATCTTTTCCAATTTTTAACAATAGCCAAGAAAGTATTTTAATATACATGTTCTTTACGAGACAACTTCCTTTTCATAGCCATAATTAAAGCAGAACATATATTCTAATAATTTCAAAAGAAAACAGGTTAAAGTACTAATAAACTCATCGACTTATGATCAAGAGTTTTATCATTAACTCCTAATTATTCAAATAAAGACGTAGGCATGAAAGCAAGCACCACACTAGAGCATAACATCAAGTAAGGGAAATACGCCAACAAGCAATAATAGCAAATAAACCAGCCATGACGGATAAAGTGCATGCATCTTAGTCATTTCAGCATCAGGAAACTAAAAACCCAATTCCATGAGGAAAATAGTTTCGAAAATTCAAGGAAATATGAATCCATGATCAATTTTAGCTTATCCAGCATTTTAAGTAACATTGTAAATCAATCATTGAAACAATACAAGAAGATGCCAAAAACCATTAGTAGTATACTATAGTCATTCTCAACTACATTCATAATGAAATTCCTTCTTAATCCAAAAAGATGCAAGCAGACATAAGAGAGAGAAACCCTATAATAACAGAAGAAACAAATATTCTATTAACTTCTTTCAGTAAACTCCACTTGCTTCTCTTTATTAACTCATAAGAAATACATAGTATCTTTGAGGAAATATCATCAAATAAAGTACAATCCAAATAACTGAACTGAAATTTTTCCATAAATTTAAGCATTGTTGGGTTATATATTTTGAAAGGGAATTTACATTTCATTTAGCTCATATCAAATTTCAGATTATAGGAAAAAAAAAATTAAGCTTATTATAAGATCTTGAGCCAGTATATAACCATTTATTTCACTAAAATCGAGCATATGATTATAATCTATAATTCCAAACAGTATTTCGAACTATGAATCGATTTAGAACTATAAGCAAATTTGGATTCAAAAGATATAACCCTTATGAACAAGTAACAAAATTTTACTTACGATATAAAATATTTCATATTCAAGCCACAGACACGAATGAAAATAGAAATATGATTCTCACTTGAAAGGCTTGATGAAAAGCCCTAAAATAAACTCAAGGAAAGAGGAAGAAGAAGAAGAAATATGAAAATCTGACCTCCATAGAAGCTCAAAAATAACAGCAAAAACTCTGAAATTCCTCAAAAAAATCACCAACCCGAGATAACCTCGAAAATAATAGCAATAACTCTGAAATTCCTCAAAGAAATCACCAACCCCGGATAACCTCGAAAATAACAGCAAGAACTCCGAAATTCCTCAAAGAAATCACCAACCTCGGATCTATCCCTAAATGGGGTATATATAGCCGAAAAAGAGGGGGGAAAGGCTTATCGGCATTCAAAAAAAAAAAACGGGAAAATCAGTTACGGGAGTGGCCGACAATTTCATTTGGTCGCATTACGATGTTTTTAATTTAATGCGACCAAATGATACTTTTAATGTCTCCAAAATAGTGCTCAAAACAGCCCTAAAATGATATTTTTAATTTCAGCAAAACAGTGCACAAAACAGCCCTAAAATGATGCTTTTAACGTCTCCAAAACAATGCTCTAAATAGCCCTAAAATAATATTTTTAATGTCTCCAAAACAGTGCTCAAAACAGCCCATATGTAGACAATATAACCATTGTATGGTTCCACATAAATAAATATACTAATAAGATATCATATAGCTGCTAAACCATTTCTGCAATGTCACAAATTAGCTTTCATGTCAATATATGCATCATTTCTTAAAAGCAGTACTATAACACATATGATTATAACTATCAGTGTTCTCAAAAACAACGTAAATTTGACCGTAAGATATTTGAAGTGTGAAAGAAAGATAGGACAATAGAACTCTAAACATTTTGCTTTGCTTCTTAAACTCCAAAAAAATCAAAACATAACTCTTACTCAGAGGCACCCTCAAATCCATCTAATTGCATTACTTGATTAGAGTGGAAAATCTCCCTTAAAGCCGGAGGTGATGCAAACAAGTGAGAGATATTTAAAAAAAAAAGAACAATAAGGACAAGCGAGGATGCTTCTCCCTCGCATTAAGATAACTCTTATCCATCCATTATTTGGGTTTTGTATTATTCACAAGATTTGACTTGCGGCATATTCATTATCGAAGATGTCATGTTCCATAAGAAAAGCATAAATTAGTGTGTCGCTACAGGAAGCCATCTTAGCCAACTAATCCATAATAGTATATTCCTGGTTCATGCACACAACTGTATTATTCAACTAGCTTCCAACTAAGCATTGGATCTTATCCAAACTATGCCTTTGACACAAGATACATACGTTTAATGCAAAAAATAATAATAATACAAAAATTAACTCATAAAAGCCCTACATGGCCTCATACAGAAATTTCAAAAACTTCAAAACCTAGGTTTCACTCAAAAAAATTAAATAAACCTAAAAAAATTTCTCAAAATTTAAGCTAAGAGGCAAACCTGAAGATAATATGAAATCTTACAGAAAATATGCTCAAAGAAGACGAATCGGTAGCCTTAAAAGCAACAAAGCAAGAATATCGAGCAACCATGCACCGAAGCAAGAATACTGAGAGTGGTCGATCCAACGCCCACTCGCTGAGGACAAATACACTTTATCGAAGGGAGATAGAAGTAGCGATTAGAGAACGAACACAACCAATCAGCTCCCACCGAGAGTCGCGATTTTGAGAAGAGAAGAAGATGGTTTTCGCAGTAGGAAGCTTTTCACGAGAAGAGGAGAAAGAGCTAAGTAGCAGCCGAAACTAAGAGCAGAAAGAGCCGTGGTTTCGAGAGGAGAAAGAGCGGCGTGAGAAAGAAGGGCGAACAGAAAGAGCCTTGGTTAATAAAAGGGCTTAGATAAAAGGCTTGTGTTGTATATTAATATATAAAAAGAATAATATAATATATTATATTAATTATATATCTTATATTATATAAATATATAATATTTATATTATAAATATACTATTATTAATAATTTATTGTACATTATAATTTACAGGATTTAATTTTTAAAATATAACAAATATTTTGAATATATAATTATTTTTTAAATATCATAATTTTTTATATATATTTATTATAATTTTTTTTTTATTTCAAACAATAACGATTCGAACACGAACGAACACATCATTGTTCGTGTTTGATTTGTTTAACAAATTGAACAAAAAAAGTTGTTTGTGTTTGTCTCGTTTGCTTATCGAACGAATCGAACGCAAACACTCTAGCGAATCAAACACGAACTGTTCGTGAACAACGAGGTTTTTTGACAGTCGCATGGGTTGGTTAAGGCTATTGGGGAGAAGAACCTTCGCGAATCGGGAAAGGAGGGAGTTCGGTCGGATTGCGAACGGAAGAAAAGGGGAGTTCTTTTTTTTGTGAAAAGGGGTTTCGGCCCCTTTAGGGTTTCAAATGGGAGCGGGGCTGAAATACCTTAAACTTTTATATATTTTTATAATAAATTTATTTATTTATTTATTTATTAGTATTATTATTTCATTTTAAATCGTCGATTTTGACGAGATTTGACCTCGCACGAAACCCCATCGAAATAGAGGTCCTTTCAAGGTAATTTCATTTGTCTGCGCGGTCCGTTTCCTTATACGGGATCGTACGGACAAATTCGTCGACGATCGAGTTAAATTATTTTCAACTTGTGCGTGTCGCGACGAATGAAATTATTTTGGTCTTATCGGAGTTGTTTAATAAAAATATCGTTAACGGGTCCTAGCATAAGTGACGACCACAGTCTAATAAACTGTTCGCGGTGGCAAGTCAAAAAACATCGCACGTCATGAGGTCCACCTATGTCTTTCAAATTTTTATAGAAGCTCAATTTGAGTTTCAATATGCCGGCTATTCAATCGACTCAATCGAATATTGAGGATTTAAAACTGTCCATGTGAAAACTTCAAAGAGCGAAGAAATGACTCAAATTTTTAAGTGGTGTGGGTCCCAATCCAGCCCTCTAAGAGAGTCAAATAGGAAATCCTGGGGATAGATTTTAGGCTCTGGGGAGAGGGAAGAAAGACTTCAAAATTGAGGTGAATAATTTCTAGAACATAATTAGAATCTTCATTGTAAAAGTCTTCAAATTGATCTAATTTCTCTTCTAGCTTGTGTTCCAACTCTTTCATTTCAGATTTCTCTTAATAAATTGTTTTAAAATATCATAAATTTTGAAAATTATTTATCCAACTTTTTTGTTGACCTCACATTTGGTTGAGGTTTGTTTCTTCCTACTTAGTAGCCTAGTGTCTAGTCATAGGACTTTCTTGTTGACTACTCCTAAATAACTAGTATGGAACCCACGCCAATAAAAATTCCAAACTCTTCTTTACTCAACTTGAAGTTCCATATACTGGTCCTAACCTCTAGCACTTAGTAGGTCAGGCCACTATAAGGGAGCTCAAGGAGAGTCCCCTTAGGACTGCTTGACCTCAGGGTTAACCCTGGTGTTGCTCTGGAGATAGTTCTCTCACTCACTTTCTCCCACTTTCACTCACAACCTTAATCCTAACTTTGTTCAACTTTGGCCCCTTGACCCTTTGGGAGACTTCTAGGCCCTTAGCCCTGGGCTAGGGCTTACCTAAGACCAATACATGTAGGACCCAAAATAGGGATTTCATTCGTCCATAGCTCAAATTAGGTAGTTGACACCCCAATTTCACCTAAAGACCCAACCTAGCCTTTTGCCCCCCAAATATACACAATTTACCAAAATACTCTTGAAACCCTAAAATACACCAAAATTCCCAAAATACCCAAAATTTTTCAAAAACCATCTCAAACCCCTTAATACCACATAAGTCCTAAAACAACCCAATTTTTCCAAAATTGCCAAAATACCCGTCCTAGCCCAAAAATTCAAAAAATTCCAAAATCCTTCAAAATGTCCCCAAAACCAATTTGTACCACTTCACTCACCCCAATTTAACCATTTTGGAAAAAAATCCCCAAATAGCCCCTAATTCCACCAAATTCACTCTAAATGTCCACTCTAATTTTCCCCAATTTCAATTTTAAACTCCAATTCACCATTCTTAAGGTCATTTTAAACCAAATCCATGCTCAATTAACCCAAACTTTGAGCTCAATTTTAATACAAACCAAAAGCCCCAATTTTGGTCACATGACCTAATCTCACCCAATTGAACCCTATGGCCCACTCAATTACCCCAATTTGGATCTCAAACTCTTCATTAAAATCCTACACAGCAAATCGAACCCTCAATTGGCTTTGGTCAAGCCTCGATTCTACTCAATTCCAACCCAAATTCAAAATCCCCAAATTTGCCCCAATTTAGCCACATACCAAAATTTCACCAAATTGAATGCCATAACCTCAAAATTGACACCTAATTTCTGTTGAAAACTCTTTATGTTATTCCCATAGACCATTTTGAACCATCAATTTGAGATGTGTCTATCAGATCCTATGTCATATCTTGGTGGGTTCAAATTTTTGAAGATGATTCCATTAAGCAAATCATAATAAGTCCATATGTCCTTCAAGATTTCCAAAGGATCATGAAGAAGTCCTGGGTGATACCCTAGACATTTCATAATTCCTTGAATTATCTTGAGTTCATTTTAGCCTTATCATGTTTGCTATATAATTCATCCAGTTCATATCCTCATGCTCAATGAACTTTGATGTTTTAATTATCTCTTGAGTGGGGTAATTATCATTTTGATATTTCACTTATAAATTATAAAGATAAACATTTTCACTGGCAATTTGGTTTAATTAAGAAATTTAGTCAAATAGTTGAGAGTTGGGCATGTAGTGTTTCAAAGTATTTAATATTGATTTATATTTCATTTTCTAAACCTCACTAATCCATTTTTTATTAAACCTAGTTCACCACTAAGCCCTTAGAATTTAATGAGTAAATTTGTAATTTTAAGGAAATGGTTTTAAATATTCATATCTTTAATCCTTATCATGAATTATAAATCATTTCAAAACCATTAATTAGGGCTTAAAATCAGTGAGTTATGATCTTCCAAAATCAAACCCCTCACCTTAACATTTCCTTATTTAAATATTCTTCCAAATTTCATTAATTTTTAAAATTTCAAATTTATCCTTCATGAGGCTAAAGTGAGATGAGTTGCTACCACCTATCCATTTTATGTTTCAATCGTCAAGACATATCATTTAAAATTATTTATTACTCATTTACCCTTCTGATTAGGACTAAATATTAGTTAAGGCTTAAATTTTAAAATTATCATTTTGTCCGTAAGACCTTATTCCTCATAATTCATTAAATCAAACTCAAATGACTTGAAAATTTTATGTTACCCTACTCATGGGTCAATCATAACATTAGATGTGAAAATATGATTTTTTTTCTGAATTTATTTAATTTTTATAATTATTTTAATGCAAAAATAAGGATTTTCAATGAAAATTTAATAACTCGATCAAAATAGGACCTCTATCCTTGAGAAAATTATTGGAGATTCACCTAGGTTGGAGGACCACTTGGACCAAGTTTTATGATTTTTAGCTGTTTAATTTAATTATCATAATTATCTGTTTGTTTTAAGTATTAATTAAATATAAAATATCATTCAAGTGGAAATTTGAATTTTATATTTTTAATAAATCTCTCTAAGTCCAAGAAATACAGAGAAACAAATCTCATATTTTTTTATTTATATTTTAGTTATTTAAATTATTTTAATGAAAAAATAAGGAAAATTCATTTTAAGCCTTTAAAAATTAATATCTTGACTTAGAAAGTTAGGAAAATTATTTTACTTGGTACTAAATGATCAGGAAGCTAAATGTAACAATTTAGTGTGTTTTTACAATTTTGTATTTTTTATGATTTTTAATTGATTTTAATTTATTTAAATGCTTAAAAATAGCTTAAAATTGAAGTATTTATTTTAATTCAAATTATATTTTTCTTAAGTTTCTCTGATTATAAGGAGCTCTCAAAACCAATTTGGTAACTTTTCGAGTTGTATTTTAATTATTATAATTATTTTAATTCCAAAAATGAGGTTCAACTTAATTAATCCATTTTAGTGCTTAAATTAACTCCAATTGTCTTGAAATTTTTATGGGGACTCCTTTTAACTTTAAATTACATTGGAGAGTAATTTTTATGTTATTTACATTTATAATTACTCCAAATTAATTTTCTTTTCATTTTTAGGGTTAGTGACAATTAGGGTTACTTTCAATGATTTATGCCAAGTTTATATTTATCCTAGGGTCCTCTGACTACAGTGAACCTACCAAAATAAGCTTTGTATTTTTCTGATTAATATTTTAATTTTTATAATTTTTATACAAAAACAAAGATCATTAACTTGAAAATTACATATCTCTAGTTAGAGTTGCCCCCCTGGCCTTGAAAAAATCAGAGGAGATGCCTAACAATATAGAAATCAAAAGCCCCATGGTCTTATGCCATGCTGAAGTGTCTATGTAAATGGAGAGCTAAAATACTAAAAACACCATTTAATTAATTAAAAATCATGCATGCATCAAATAAATATGAAATTATTTCCACATTGTTCTCCTGTATTCACTAAGCAAGAAGGTATTTTTATTTTTTTTTATGATATTTCTACACAAACTTATCCCAAAGAAGCAATTTATCAGGTAAAAGACAGCTAGAGTAGACAAAAGTGGCCCACCCTTGAAAGTTATCCATCTTAAAATTAGTAAGTACAAACTGATCATCATCCTCAACAATCGTCAAATTCACTTTAGGTTTCCAGAAGATCCAGATTTTATTATTTTTGTTATAATAGTGATTGTAAGTAGAAAATTTTCTAAAAGTTTTATCCCGATTCACAGAAACTAACGGCTCCAAAATAACAAAATAACAAGTTTATGAACCCTGCATAAATGTTTGAGTCTATTAAGGGAGTTAGGGTCCGCCACTCCCCTAATATTCCAAACCAAAATATTAAACATGGTGTCTCAAGCTTCCCCTTCTAAAGGATTTAGGAGGGGTGTCGAATTGTTCGCCATCAGAATGATACATTCCACCATGAATAATGTTTTCACTATCAAGATGCATGAGTTCATTCTTTCTTTTGCCCTTCTTTTTCCTAGCCTTTTGGACCAACCATTCTTCCTCTAGCATATTTGTGGCTTTCAAAATAGCCCCAATAGGTATTTCATTATCATCCACAGAAAATAAGCAAACATTACCTACTTTACCTTCAGCAGAAGGAACCTCTCTTAATCTATTGACCTGCATATCTTGAATACTACTCCCATTTATGAGAATAGCATCTGTTTTGGCAACGGAAGTAACATCATTAACAATTATATTAGCAATATTGACACAAGTGATGGCATCTGTATCATTACCTAAAGTGACATCCGTAACCATTAAAGGAGAAACGTTATCAGTAATACCCAAAGCAACATCAGTGACTGTTAAAAGAGCAACGTAATTAATAGTGGTAATAACAGTGTCACTAGTGAAAACATTAGTGTTAACCTCAGTGACAACATCATGCAGAGCAATCGTGGGGACATTAGTTTCACTATTAGCATTAACAAAAATGGTACTGGTACCCTGTGCAGCAAGCGGTGATAAAATATGTGTATTCATGTCATAATGGAGACTGGAAGGATTTTTAGGAATTTCAGTCCTAAGATGATCAGTATTCGACTGTGGAGCATTACGAGATCGTTCAGTGGTTTGTTTTAAATGTGGATATAAATGATAACAATTGGCAGTAATATAGCCAAACATAAGGCAATGTGTGTAGTAAGGTTGAGTGTCTTTTGATCTCAACTTTCTGTCAGTAGCCCTTATGTTTGGAACCAAACCAGATTTCATTCGAGAAAGGTAACGTAATGTCTCGTTCTACTAAAACTCTAGCCTCAGAAGGCCTCGTAAGCAAGTAAGTGGGACCATTTAATTTTAAAGGTGTGCCATATGCCGCAGCTAAGGAAAACAATACCTCATGATTAAAAAGATGAAATTTTAAGCCAGGGAATTTCAACCAAATCAGAATAATAGGAGGTTCGATTTAGGGTCAAATTCAATATTCCATTTCAAAATTTTCATAGAAATATTATCAAATTTAAGAACTCGACGAGAAAATAAACGAGTATAATCTTCGTCATTTGATAGCTGGATAAGTATGTGTCTCCCATCAAGAGGGCCAAATTTTCACATTCCAGTTAGATTCAAAGATTCAAACTCCTTTCTAACAACCTCAAACTTAGGTAAACCAAAGACAAATTTCCCAACTAATACATGGCGACAAGATGAAGCTAGAGCAGTAGATTCAACATCAGATACAAACATAGCAAGTTTCCCATCTTTTTCCCCTAATTTTCGGATATAATTAAAATCACCACCAAAATGTAAAACTTGAAGATACGAAGGTGGGAAAAGGCCCGAGGAACTAGAAATCGAGCCACCATTACCCATAAGAGCGTCCGCAAATGAATGAGCCATAAAAATCTCACAAGAAAACCCCAAAAAACCGAGAAACGCAGAAAAGACTGCCAAAAAGAAGAAGAAGGGGGGATCTCACCAGCGTAAAGAGAAGAGGTAGCCTTGGAGAGGACACCCGAGAGCCCCGCCGTTGAATCTGCCTCAGCAGCCATGGGAATGTCGGAAACGCCTAACCCTAGCAGAGCGATCTTCCATCAGGCCTGTAGATATTGGCATTGGTAACTTATCCTTCTGGTTTGATCAATGGGGCACGGTAGATCTCTCTACCTTACCGCATAATTTGCAGGATAACACATTACTGGTTTCTGATTGTTGGAAAGATGGGGCTTGGGATGTTAATAAGCTTAGAAATTTGATTGGAGATAATTCTGATCACAATCGGAGAATTCTCATAGATGCTACTAAATTTGATAAACCTTCATGGAAATTTACTTAATATGTGTTCATCACTAAATTCTTATATCAAAAGCTTCATACTTTTACTCCTCAACGGTGGACTTTTAATCTTTGGAATGTTTTCTTATCTATATCTATATCATTCTTTCTCTGGAGATATTACTCAATGTTCTTGCCTTTTGATGATATACTTAAGTTAAAATGTTTGTGTATGCCTTTGAGATGCTATCTTTGTAAATGCGATGAGGAAACTACCGCTCATCTTTTCTATGATTGCCAATTTGCTCGGGAAGTTTGGTGCTCGGTTGGGTTGTATTTTGGTATCAATTGGACTCTGAATTCTTATGAACACCGTGAATGGAGGCATTATATCAAAGTTTGGAAGGCTGCACCTTTTTATAAAGAATCTTTGGAACCTTTTCCTTTTGTTATTCTTTGGTTCCTTTGGTATGCTAGGAACGCTCATAAGTATGAGGCTCTCCCCCCTACAGCTGCTCTTACCACTTCAAATATAATTGCTTATTTTCTTAAAGCTTCTCGCCCCATTGCATTAAGCTTCAATTTGCCTCAGAGGGGTAGGAAGGCCCTTGTGATACGGTGGCAACCCCCCTCTGTTGGTTGGATTAAACTTAATGTAGATGAGAGCTGAACTTTATCTGCTGCTGGGACGGGTGGAATTTTTCGTAACTCTTCGTGGAGATGCCTTTGTTACTTTGCCTCACCGGTTTGTGCCTCGACACCTTTAGAGGCTGAGTTTTATTCTTTATAGAATGCTTTACACATTGTTGTGACCTTACATCGCCATGCTTTAATTATCAAGATTGATTCTATGACTATGTTTAATGTTCTAAATAAGAGCACCTTACCTACCTGGAATGTCATTTGTCTGTTTAACATGATTCAGGGGTTCATTAAAAGGCATAATTTTGTTTTGAAATTTAATTTCATCTATAGGGAATGTAACACTGCTGTTGATTGGTTGGCCAAACAAGGTCTCCAACGGATTATTGTGGGTGTGGTGCCCCCTCCTCAACTTCAAATACTTTTAAATGGGGATTTACTTATCGTGCCTTATATCAGAAGATAGAGGGATTTTATATTTCTCTGCTATTTCTGCTCCGTTTTTATTGGTTCCTTCTACTGTTTATCTGCTCGATTTCCTCATGTTTTATTCTGAGTTGCATTTTGATAGCCTTTTTCACCCTGTTTTGTCTTCGAATTTGGACTGTGAGGCTGGTTTTCATGTTCTATCTTGCTTGGTCTGCTCTTTTTGGATGCCTGGGATCTCTTTTATGAGTATTGGAGTTGATAACTTTACCATGAGATGTATGGAGCTGATTCCTTTCAATTTCAGACATCTGGGAACTACTTGGAGCGGCAGGGATGGTTTATGCAGAAGTTTTGTAGATTTTCTCATTCCTTGCAGGTTTTGGCTTTTATTGTTGCGGTCTTCACTGGATCTACAAGCCGTCAGTTTGACCCTGCTCCTCGACACCACTGTTACTATTGGTTTTTATGCATACTGTTATTTTGGGACTTTATGTACGTGTAATTTTTTGGGTACATTTTTTCTTTCGGTATACGTTTTGGATGATTACATGTACATTAGATTTGTTTCTGTGCGTTGCGTTGTACTGCGGAGAGTGGAACCCCTATGGGTTTGTTGTATTATTTTTGTTTTTAGATGGGGATCCGCTTTCCCTCCCTAACTATGTAATTTCTTTTTAATTAACGCGTAAGGAGTCACGAGCTGCTATTTAATTATATATATGTGTGCGTGCGTGCGTGCGTGCGTGTGGGTGTGTGCGTGTGCGTGCGTGCGCGTGCGTGTGTGTGTGCGTGCGCGTGTGTGCGTGCGTATGCGCGTGCGCGCACACACATAAATACATACATATATAAACATGTATGCACATACTGTCACAGAAGTAATGTTTAACTACATACATACATACATACATACATAGGGTCAAAGAAGTAATGCTTAACTCTAAAAAAAATATCATTTTTAATTTGACCCCTAAGAAATTTAAAAAGTATCAAAAAGAACTTTTTAGTTAGCACTTTTTTAATGTCATGAGGATGATTTTATAATTTTGAGATTGTATATAAATATTCTTATGTAAGATTAGAAATTCCACCAAGATTAGTAGGTTTTGTAGTTATTGTAGGTATCAACCTCATTTGTTGGCTTCTGTTACGTAAGATATATGGAAAACTAAAAATATGAGAGTAGCACTAATTGATTTATTAGCTTAAGCAACCCATCAAAAATGTCTAATTCACTTTGCATCTTTTAATTTCATACATGATTTAGTCCCTAAGATAATTCATTAATTTATTTAGACAAGCATCTAAATGAAATAAATTGAACACCAAATTTCCTCCTCAATGTAAAGTTAAATAGGCATCAAATTTAAATTGAAGTTAATATATAAATCAAAATAATTAAACAATCTGGTTAATTATGTGACCTTAAATTGCAGGGAGGAGGCAAAATGTTCATCAAGTTAATCAAGTTTAAGCCTAGTCATAGAACACATAAAACATGATCTTAGACAACCAAATTGATTAAGAATTTAATCAGTCTAATATAATCTGAGCAAAGCTAATATGACCTTCTTTTATAACTAAATCTTAGTTACATTAATCAGGCCACAAATAAATTTCCCAAATTGATTGCACTTGATTTCTGAGCTCATTTTTTTTTTAATGCAGCAAAAGTGGAAACCACAATGTAACATCTTTATTTGTAAATGCCCATTTTTATTAGTACGACAAAAATATACATTGAATGAGAACATTTACAAAGTTTAGGAAATTAATAATTAAAACTGGAACAATAGAAACGAGATACCATTACTACAAGTATGAATTTTGAATTATAGAGCCTAAAAAAACAAATTAAATAACCAAATAAGGACAAAGGAATTAACGTGATTCGGTCATGCTGACCTACATTCACAGAAAAGGAATCAAGATCTTCATTATTGTAATAAAAAAATATAAATATATACATCGCTTCCAATCAACAATGTCTCATTGTCATTGCTAAGAGATGAAAGTAGACCAAAAAAAAATGTGTGGTCATTTTCATACAGGTACAATATATTCCTTTTCTTGTGAAAAAAATAAAATAATGCCCTCCATGTTGCTGCTAGATATCAACAATTAGGATCAACACAGTTAGCCATACATAGCACCAGCAGCTTGCTCCAAAACAAGCTATCCCCATAATTCATATAACAGATTCATTAAAGAGAGCAGAACAGGTTCAGCCGGAAACAGAAATAACTTCACTGACCCCTGCTTTGAGATTTCAGAACAGATACATCAAATAAAGTAACAAAAAAGAATCACCAAGGCACGACAAGGAGCTACCATACGCAAACCTTCGTATGATAGCAACTGCCACAGCTCGATAGGGATGAGATGGTTTTTCCAGCAGAAGATTTGCATACAAACCACTCAGTTCATATGAATTACCATATCTAACACCTAAACTTGAGAATGTAGCTGCTGCATAGACATAACTATCAAACAGTTTGAATGTTATCAAGCTAGATAAGCCCGTTGAAGATAAACGAATGAAGAAGAAAAACAAATGAAGCAGTTCCCTTAACTCATTATAATTCTCTGCTAATAAAGTTATCACACTTACCTATCATATAAATCAAGTACCCTAACTCATGTTGAATAACCTTTCACCTACCAGGTAGAGCAAATATTACAGAACTCCCCCACCCTTGCATTCATAAACTTCCCCAATGATAGAGGTTGCAGCAACAACAAACCCATCCAAATGAGGCAAATCCACTCCCATCTGGAATAAGCAACAAAAAACTGCAGAACTCCACAATTGAGACAAATGAACCAGCTACAATTCCCGGTAGCTGTAAATGTATTCATAGACTTCCCCAATATAAAACTTCACACCAGGGAATTGCCGCCAGGACAAACCACTGAACTCCAATGTATTTATATATCTACAAGCACAAAACAGGCTCAAGTGTAGAAGACAGAGAAGATGAGTGTAATGCTATTCCCCATAATCAAACTTCACACCCCATAATCAAACTTCACACCAGGGAATTGCAGCCAGGACAAACTACTTCACACCAAGGAATTCCAGCCAGTACAACCACTAAACCAAGCCAATATAAAACTTCACACCAAGGAATATAAGACTTCCCCCACCAACACTTTATTCATTTCTAAAATTGTATCAACTATAAGATTGTATTTGCAGAAAACATTTAAAACAATGCTTGTACTTGTAAAATTGTGCAAAATGTATTAGTGCAATTCCTCATGGAAGTAATTACGAAATAACAGTTGTACAGAAAAATGCATGGCCTCAGTGGAGCGAAGTTTAGCTCTTATAATGCAATTCCTGAACGAATGCCAAATACCTCTCACAGCAAAATAAGGTACTCAATCACAGTCAATAATTTTCATGCATAAAGAAGTACTCACGACCCCATTTGAGCCCACATGAATTCAGAGCAAAGTATGACTGAGAGGGCATGGCATGCAATTTCCTGCCCATTGATTCTTGGTCACTCAACCTTATGTCCATAAGACCAGCTTGCTTACATGCCCATTGAGAAATTTTCATACAGGAACAAAAAACAATGATCCATGTTCAGCCAAGCTACTACCATAAATTTAAGGAAATCTAAGAGGAAAGTGTGAGTTGGGTAGAGAAAATAGGAGTAAATAGACTAGAATAACAATTCTTAAGTATTTACATATCTAAAACCTAAATTATTCTTGTTTCTTCCTCCCAAAGTGTCAGTGTACTGAGCCCTTTAGACTTACTAGCCATTATATTACTACGATAAATCGAAGGCATGAGAAAAAACATTGACACGCTTTAGAGAAGAGGTGAGGGCATGATATTAAGCATACATTTTCAATTTGATTCTTAACCAAAAGAGAATCTAATAAGTCATGCAGTGATGTAATTACTGCCCATATATGTCTACCATGGATACCATGAAAGTTAATTATTACTCATCGCAACGAATAATATCATGAATGATCTGGCAATTAAAGCAAAGCATCTTAGCTTTCCTACTTACATGATCTACTCAAAGAAAAAGTAATGTATACCAAACTTTACATGTTTCCAAAATTATTGAAAGGCAAAACAATGACTGTATAGGTGTGATAGTGAAAATACCAAATGCAACAATAGATAAACTTTAAAGAAGCATTACACAGAAACATTTCAAAATAGCTAAACAATAGCTAAACTTTACAGAAATGCAGTTCTCCATATTTTCACATAAAACTTTTTGTAGCAATTACCAATTGGAATGCCATTTAAATGTTAATAACTCCCCTTTTGAACTCAACTTGAATGTTCATGTTGCTTCTTCCTCACTACACCATTCCACATTAGAACCCTGAAACTGAAACACAAGACTGTAGCAGTGAAATGAAGGCATCAAATAACTTTTTTTTTAAATAAAAGCCACTGCCAACGCCAGGAGCAACAAGAATAACTGTAGAGAAGAAGATGGAATGGATCATAATTTGATTTTGGGAGGAATGATATGGGAATGAGGACCACTTATAATAATTCTGTTCAAAGCATAGCCCGTAGCATATCCATGCCATTCTATTTTCTTTTCAGCTATATCATGAAATGGCTCCCTAGCACTTGCCATAACATTAGTACCACCCATGCGGATTGTTGCACCTGAAAAAGATCCCAAATTATCGAACAGAAAAATGCACTTCTCCAGGAATATATTTCATACAACATATTATTGATAAGAAATGCAAAGTAATGAACTTTTCTGAAACCATTTTCATATTGCTATAATGCAAAAAACAAAATAAAATTTCCTTCATATGTAGCGCCACTATGAGCAAAAAAACAAATCCTTCATGTAAATCGGATGCACATGTTTCGTAACTGCCCAAAATATACCACAAAAAGCTCCTTCATGCTACCAAATATTATTGAACCAAAACGATATACGAAGTTGGTGATGGGAGGAAGAAGATAAGGAGGAGCAAAGACGCAAGGGGGACTGGGGAGAGAAAGTTATTAGATCGAAGATCCATATACCCGGATTGATTTGTATGGTTTTCGATCGAGGAGCAGAGGAACAAGCTTCTCTTTTTCGCACGAGGGGAAGACGCGAAGGAGGCTTCCCTCACGCTAGGGCAACATATCATGGAAGACACGCGAGGGAAAAGGAAAGAAATTTTCGGGGCAAACGCGGGGCCGCGGGGTTGATCCAGCTGCCCGCTTCACCCGCCCCCGCGAAGTTATGAAATAAGCTTTTTTGTCGCGTAAGTCCGACTTTAAGTATATACATATAAACATTATATGTTATGCATATAATTTTTGAATAATACACTCATATCCTCGTACCATCAAATCCAGCCATTAAAGATAAAATAGACTGTTTGGAGCTGTGCACATCATTTTAATGAAGAATAATAGAAAGCCCGAATTTCATATATAGATACCATACCATCAACATTATGAGATATTTACATACATCTCACACAGTTTTTTTTTTTATGTATTCATATATCCAACATTCAAACTTTCATTGTGAAATTTATGCCTCCTTGTCTAAAAAAAATGCACGTCTTTCATTTTGCTTTCTTTTAAAGGTCACAATAACAGAATATATACCTTTTTCATGTGATAGGAAAGATTTAATTGACACAGAATCAAAAGCAAAATTTTGATGTTAGATTTGTAAATACATAGGAATTGGGTGGTGGTATGTACGTAAATATGAAACTTTAAATAAAAGAATATAACTGATTACAAAAATCTGAATGTATAAATTCAAGTCTAAATTTTAAATCAATGAAAACATATGAGAAATTACAAAAAATTTGCACAAATATTTATTCTGAGTGATATATGTATGTATATACATTGCAAATCCAAGCATATACATATAAAAAAAGTACCTGTACATTTTTAGTTTGGAGACTATGCATGCCAAAAAAAGAAAAATTCAGAATATCATAAAAAATTTATTAAGATATATTAGTTGCGGCCATAAGTTCAATATAAATTGCTGAAATCAGCTCAATCAAGACTAAGACTATCAAATAAGCAAATTGTGTATAATCATCATTACTCAATTCCATATAGACTGAAGAGCATTTAATGTTGTGGAGTATAGTAATAGCAGATTAGCTGAGTAGCAAACAGATTACTTAGACCAAACCCTTCAGCAAAGAAAATGGTTATTTACAATTCGGATATATGTATATTATATAACAAACCTGCAACATAGCATAAATTAATCAAAATTCATTTAGAAGTTGATACAATTACTAACATGCATGGGTTTGCATAAATGGTATAAACCGCAGCTCTTTAAATAGAGCCTGAATTATTCATGCAACTTTGGTGTAATGTAAGGATGAGATGAATCACTGTATTTGATACATTTATTTCCCTATACAAGTATATTTGAGATTCTAAAAACTTATATACATATATCTGAATATTAAAGGTTAAGAAATGATCTCCAAATCTAAAATAAAGAAAACAATTATGAGTAACATACAGGCGTATAATAACTAGATCATGAGTATCGCATAAGAATTATATGTGGTATAAATAGACATAAAGATTATGTAATAGCGAGTGGAGCATGTGAGCACACAAGAACTGAATGGACTATAAGTAAACACCTCTTTCAAGGTATTTACACTCGATCCTTTGTATATTTATATTTGTGATGATACATGCCTTAAATAGCGTATTCACGGGTACAACTTGAAGTTTTTCAATTCACAATATACAACTCAATCTTCCTTCCTCTTAATCACAATTAAATGAATCAAACATACCAAAATCCTTAATCGTTGAGAAGAACTTCTCATAATTCATGATACTTAACGAAAATCTTTTGGATAAAATATTCTACAAGATCAGAAAAGAAAAGAGAAGATAAGATAAAAAATGTTTTATCATTGATAAAGGAATTAACATAGGGTCGTAAGGCTGCACCATAATATCCTATAATAAAGCAATAGGATCGAGCCCTCTACCTCTCCTATGGCCTCTAATTCTCTTTTATTCCTGACTTGTTATAGAGTAATGAATGGAAACCAAGACAAAATATATAAGAAACATCTAATCTAGCTAGGGTAGGAAGGAGCGTCGAGCCGCACACTGCAGAAGTCTAACCATCTAAATATTTTACGTTCATATACATAAAAACTGTAAAATTTATGCAAACACACATTTGAAACTTAATTAATATATGTAAAAGAAAAGAAAAAAATCGAGAGACATGCTTATTACATTTGAACTGTTACGAGTGTAAATGATCAAAAATTTCAGATAAAATTGTATGTATATCACTATATCTGTATGTGAAAAGAACAAGTTTATTTAACTATAGCAATTTTATAAAATAACAAGCAAGCAAATGAATAAGTATATATTATGTGATAGTATATAAAAACATAAAGATGGTGTAGCGAATTTATGAACATTTCCTCACCCAGCTAGTGAAGCAAATAAATAAATAAATAAATAACTATCCATATCAACTTCGATGAAAAAATATAAGTCATACCACGTATATATTTTTGAAAGATCTCTATGCATCTCCCCCAAAACTATCCATTGACCTGCTCTTCAGTGTCTGGCTTCTTTCTTCAGCCGAAAATAGAGCATGCTAAAATAAATTAATATTATTCCAATGAAGAGGAGAAGTCCACAAAACAGTACAAATGCATATGGAGTGTTCTTAGCGCCAAAGATTCCATCCAAATTGATCCCAAAAAGGCCAACTATTATGGAAAAAAGCAGCCCACAAACCCTTAAGATCCTCAGATTATGAATAATTCTCAGACTTTTATCCTGATAAACAAAATTCATAGAACTATAAAGAATGTGAGCTATTAAAGCTATAGAAGATAAAACATGATTGTATGTTCATAAATACCTCCAAACATGCACGAACTGTGCTTTGAAGTACGTCTTGAATGGTGAAGATTCGTCAACGAACTACTTCCTGCTTTTGTAGCATTTCACTTGTAGTATTTTTAATTCTTTCCAGTAAACTTTTTGTGGCAGTTCCTTTCGTGTTGCAGAAGCTCAAAGACAATTGCTTCCCTTGCATGTAATGACCATTGAACAAAAAGTTTTCTGGAAGGAATTAAAAATACTATAAGTGAAATGCTACAAGAGCGGGAAGCAGTTCGTGGACGACTCTTCACCATTCAAGACATCCTTCAAAGCACAGTTCGTTCATGTTTGCAAGTATTTATGAATATAAAATCATGTTTATCTTTTATACCTTTAATAGCTCACATTCTTTATAGTTCTATGAATTTTGTTTATCAGGATAAAAGTCTGAGAATTACTCATAATCTGGGGATCTTAGGGGTTTGTGGGCTGCTTGTTTCCATAATAGTTGGTCTTTTTGGGATCAATCTGAATAGAATCCCTGGCGCTAAGAACACTCCCTATGCATTTGTATTGTTTTGTGAACTTTTCATCTTCATTGGAATAGTATTAATTTATTTTAGCATGCTTTATTTTAGGCTGAAGAAGCCCGACACTGAAGAGCAGGTCAATGCTAGAAAGCTTGAGCTCCATCAGCTGTTTTCCATGTTCAAACATGATGTACAGACACATGCGAAGGCCAGCGAAGATGTCTCCAAACTACGGACATCTTAAATGATGTTGACTATCTTTTCTATTTAAGACTTTTCATCAAAAGTGAGAATCATATTTCTATATTCATTCCTTTCTGTGGCACGAATATGAAATATTTTATATCATATATCATAGGTAAAATCTTGTTACTTGTTCATAATAGTTATATCCTTTGAATATAAATTTGCTTATAGTTATAAATCGATTCATAATTTGAAATGTTGTTTGAAATTATAGATTATAAATATAAGCTCGATCTTTATGAAATAACCATTTATTTCATTAGGATAGAGCGTATGATTATAATCTATAATTCCAAACAGCATTTCATACTATGAATCGATTTATAAATATAAGCAAATTTGGATTCAAAGAATATAACCCTTATGAACAAGTAACAAAATTTTATCTATGATATAAAATATTTCATATTCGAGCCACAGAAACAAATGAATATAAAAATATTATTCTCACTTGAAAGGCTTGATTAAAAGACCTAAATAAAAAAGGAAGTCAACATTAGTTAAGATGTTCATAGCCTGGAGACAGCTTCCCTAACCTTCACATATGTCTCTACATCATATTTGAACATGGAAAACAGCTGCTGGAGCGCAAGCTTTCTAGCAATGACCTGCTCTTCAGTGTCGGGCTTCTTCAGCCCAAAATAGAGCATGTTAAAATAAATTAATAATATTCTAATGAAAATGAGAAGTCCACAAAACAATACAAATGCATAGGGAGTGTTCTTAGCGTCAGAGATTTCATCCAGATTGATCACAAAAAGACCAACTATTATGGAAACAAGCAGCCCACAAACCCCTAAGATCCCCAGATTATGAGTAATTCTCTGACTTTTATCCTGATATACAAAATTCATAGAACTATAAAGAATGTGAGCTATTAAAGGTATAGAAGATAAAACATGATTTTATGTTCATAAATACTTCTAAACATGAACGAACTGTGCTTTGAAGGGCGTCTTGAATGGTGAAGAGTCGTCCACGAACTGCTTCCTGCTCTTGTAGCATTTCACTTGTAGTATTTTTAATTCCTTCCAGTAAACTTTTTGTGGCAGTTCCCCTCAAGCGCTACAGAAGCTCAAAGACAATTGCTTCCCTTGCATGTAATGACCATTGAACTCTAATAACCTGCCAAAACGATATGAATAATTGAGATACTAATTAAGATTTGGAGAGTTATTTGTAATATTTCAATAGTTTACGTAACAAATCCTTTTAATAGAGAATATTCAAAACTAACATAACATCAAAAGATTAGAGAACGAGTATTTGATGTCAATATCAAAAAATAAATGAGATGTCCAAAAGGGAAGTATAAAGAAAGTAAAAGTTATGAGTTAAATAATAATGATGTGAGAGAATCGTGAAATACAGAGTAAAAAATATATATAGATATCATAGAACTAATTTAAATAAATCAAGTAAAATTCCTCATTATGCGCATACTGCATGTGACTGACTCTATTGCCTGTGTTGCATCAGTTTCAATTGTGACATTTACATTCTTGTGAATCGACAACATTATCTATTTCATTGGAACTGAAATTTAAATGATCCAGCAACAACTGAATCAATGAGGCATATTGTGAGTTCCTAGATAACTCTCATGATCACATTTATAAAGTGCATTAAGAATGCTTTGCCTCAAAGTGTAAGCACTAAAATAAAAATATTTTGCACAACACCGCTTAAGAATTAGCCCTAAGAGTTGAGCGATAACTACCATTCCCAAAAAAAAAAATTCATGGCCACAATAAAAATCCCATAAATTTGAAAATGAACCCCGTGAAGGAACACAACAAGAATCATTTAAAATTAATATTTTTTACATATTACAAACTAAAATAAGTTGCGAAGCAAGCACGTCCAACTGCAAAATCACACTAACGAAATGTTTCAATGCTTAGGCTTTGGGCATATAGTTTCTAATAACATCAATCTTCATGTAGTATTCTTACTTGAAAAAGCTAGATCAATAGGAGGATGAAAATAAAGAAAAAACTAGAGATGCAACGAGAACTTAGTGTATGCCAATAAACTACTTATAATGCGACAAATATTGCACGCTATTATAAACAGGGAATCTTATTGACTTAGCCAAAATATTTTTCATTGAAGTTGTGCTATACAAGAAAAAGCTTCTAAGAACATTATTGACAAAGTTATAAAAATATTTTATAATATGATGGTAAGAAATTAAACTCCGACATAAGATCACCTGGAGCCTCAAGTTATTTTGGTTATGCAAAGGAAATGAAACTAAAGTCTCAAAATGATGTTTGGTATAACTTTCTCTTGATAGGAAATTACAAGAGGTTTAGTGTGATGTTATTCTTGTGATTTTTTCTCAATTTACTATTAGGCCTACTGCTGCAATAGAATAGAGACACCATTTATAATGGTCAAAATAATACTTGTACATTAGAGTGTGAGGGTCAAAAATGGTATGGAAGCCCTTAAGTAATTTCTTTTGTGTGGATAGTTCAGCAATTTTATTTGTAAAAGCACACAACGCACATGCAAGGCCTTGAACCTATAACCTATTAGTTCAACACCTTGGTTGATAGCTTGTTGTCAACCAAGGGCTCCTGCGTTCAACATCTTGCATATGTTGTGTGCATGCATTTGCAATTAAATTCAGAAAAATGTCCCCAAAAATATTATTTTAGCGTCAAAATAAGTCCTCTTTTCTTCCATTGATGCAATGTACTTTTGATTGAATCATAAATTTCGAATATGGCGTCTTCTTCTAGTGGTGCCTAATCTTTACACAATTACGTTAAGAGTTCAACAAATTAGTTCCAGAAAGACATTTCGTATAAATAAGTAGACTTTTCATAACCATTATAGCTTCTTTAGAGAATGATCTTCAAGAATAATAGCATCGAATTACAAACTGAAAAATGTTAAATTACCATGGCATGAACATATGTTATATGGTTCGAAGTCAATTTAAATATGAATATGGACTGATATCTGCTCCAATTCCACCATATAACACAAGACTAATAGCCTAGTACTGAATCAAGTTCATGCAATTCAACCTCGAATCGAAATCAAAATTGTTTCTTTCATTGGGGTAATCCATATAAAAATTAGTTTTTATAATATATTACATTATACTACATAGAATTATAGAAAGGGTGTGCAAAAATTCTAGAATAGTGATTACACCCTTTAAATAAAAAAAATATTATTTAAGCCTTTAGCTAAAGAGAAATTTAAGGAGTTAAGTTTGAATTGAATTAAGTTGAAATTGATTTATTTTGAGGACTTCCAAACTTATTGAAGCCATGTCTCTCAATTTAAAGAAAATAATTTTTAAATCTTTAATTGACATTAAATATGTATCTCAGCTTTTATATAGTTTTTTACATTTATAGGAAGAGTGAGAATCAAATGGGGTAGAGTCACCAAGATCCATGAGAACAACAAAACTACATAAACCACTTGATCATAACTAAGATTAGCTCTAATACTACCGGTTTGGAGATGAAGCATCGGGAGCCTAAATCGAATTCAAATACACTAGTGGATGGGCACCCCTCAATCCAAAAGCTTAAGAAAATGGATTAGAAACTCAACTCTTGTTCATACTTTCAATGTAAAATTATTTTTCATGTTGGAGCATCTCAACAAAATTTTCTTTTATTCATCATCTTCATGATCTCTTTCTATTTCCTTTTTCTAGTAACATCTAAAGACCGAATTGAGCATCGAAAGCCTGCTTCGTTAAACAGCTATTGTGAGTACTGAAATAGAAAAACGTTTCAGTCTGCTACCACATCTTTCAGGATATTTGATAGAGGATTTATCATAGCCCCTAAAAAGTGGAATTTTAGAAGGTTGAACAGTTGAGGTGATGCCTTTGCAGCGAGATTGCTGCAGCAGGATTACCCAATTTGTAGCAGTAAGCAACCACAAAAGTCCACAATAGATGAAAAGCAAAATGAAGATGGACAACATCAAAATCAAATGGTTATTTTTCAAAATAAACTCATGATGGTTATAATTCAATTCATGCAATATAATTTGCAAAATTCTTAAGAAAAATCAAGGGAGTTTTAAGTTAATAGCAACTTAGTTTTAGCACTTCATGTTGTTTGAACTTTGAAATGCCCTAAATTTTATCTGTAGTTTATAACTTATTATAGGCATCCAAGAGTTATAATTATTTTGAAGTTTAGTCGCGATGGCATTGGCCTCTCCATTCCAAAGATATGACAAGGTTGTATATTAAAAAAAAAACAAAATTAATAATTGCTTATGATCCTAATTTAAAAATCGATTATATTCACTTTGATATCATCAAACTATATCACTGCAGAAAAATAGTATGTTATCATCATCATTTTCCAACAGACCAGAAATTGCATGATGGTCGACTCATTTCAAGCGGAGTTTAGGTCATCAAAAAGTATTTTCAACAGGGATTATTGGCATATCAATTTCCACGGGAAGCAAAATTTCCAACATGTACCACTAATTTTTATACGGATTTTTTAATCACAAATTGCATATTTTACTCACCATCCTACTCACCCTAAAAAGTAACCACAGAACTTCATTTTGCCAATGCATTCAATTGTTGAATGAATTCAAATGCTCTTTCAAAGCATATTTTAACACCAAGGTAGAGGCCAACCATCTTTGATTTCTTCAACCCAGAAAAGAATTGAATCCATAAGGGCCGTCTATTGTTCGAGACTCGAGAGATTTTCCTTATTGACCTACAACATTACATCTTACCCTTTTATGAAACTCCTAGTAAGATAGGGTTCAGAGAGGAAGTAATACAACATTACATCCATATGCAAAGAAGTTGTTTTCAAATAAAACAATGATGAATGGCATACATAAATAGAGAGAGACGTACAAAACTTTAGTTATTTTGCATGCCATGATAAATTTTATAGGTAGACAGGAAAGTTGAAAAGGTATTATGTAATACTAATTTGATGAAAAGAAACCCCCTAAACAGTACAAGATTTCAAAAAGCAGCATTCCTAGAAAATAAAATAGGCATAAATAGTGCATGAGGCATTTCTAAACAATGAATAACTTTAGCGAGTGTGGAACCTACGTGTTTGGAAATTGTGCCTAATACAAAAATTATAAAATTCATTTTTAACCCAACTATTTAAGCTTATGGATGAGGTTCAACTACTTTATATTTTTACACCAACAAACACTCAACTATGTGATATGGCTGAACCAATACTCTCACGTATCTTAAAAATGTCTCACTTACATGACAGCTCTACAATTATCCATTAACATCATCGAGTATCATGCACAAATTAGCACGTTCAGTCATATGAAGCCGCTATGAGAGTCTCCCCATATTAAACCATACTTGACCATGGCCGACGAGGGCATCCTGAAAGCCATAAGCTTCATGAACTATTTGTTAACAAGGGAGAATTATAGAGGGCCAAAGTTGGACCTAACATGCTAGCGATCAAACCCATCTTTCAATCCAAAAGCTAAAGCCTATAGGTGCGAGCCAAAACACTTGTTCATCTTACACCAAAACACTATCGAATGTGGGATTAAATGCCATATAGTACCTTGATGCATATAGCCTTTGTCAAAGTAGGTTCGAAGAAGCCAAAATATATAACCTTCCTATAGATGCTTCCATGACATCCACGGGACTTTAACCACAAATAACAATTAAAAATACTTTCTAGAAGAATTTGAATATTTTGTATAGGTGTAATTCTTAGATAATTTATATAACTTGTGCAATATGGTAAAAGAAGCATATATGATTCATAAACATCTGAATAGATGCAATTTAGGCAATACTCTTAACACATACATACACAAACTAAACAAGAGAGAGAGAGCTAGGTGCCTATAAATCCATCGCAACCTTCAGAAACTAAAGGACTTTTTGGTAATGGNTCTTAACACATACATACACAAACTAAACAAGAGAGAGAGAGAGGTGCCTATAAATCCATCGCAACCTTCAGAAACTAAAGGACTGTCTGGTAATGGTTTTTAAGTGGAATTTAACTCATATTTTGCCAAACAACAAAAAAGCGGCACTTTAGATCATGGATTTCATAAATCAGGATTCTTTGTAGTTTTTTCTCCATTTTGCCCCAAAACATGGATTTAAAAATCCTGTTGTTGGCAAGATTTAGTAAATCCGGATTTAAAAGATTTACTAAAGCAGCTAAAGTCATTACCAAACAACCCCTAATAGTATACTGCACTGAAGCTATCAAACCCTAATAGTTATACTGAACTGAGGCAATCAACCCTTAATAGTTATGTTGAACTGAGTCTATATATATATATATATATATATATATATATATATATATAGGAGAAAACTTGTACAAAATTGAAGCAGAAAAAATATAGATTTGGCTGAAGTGCTGATGAATAAGTGATCAATTTAAGAGAAAAAGAGATTTACATGGGTTCAAATTCCCTGATCGCCGCAAGTTCTTTCCCAACCAAATCCATCCATTTCACCCCCCCTTTACCAACCTCCTCCTTTCCTGAACCAGCTGACTTCTTAAGGCTGCTCTTCAGTAAACCATCAGCTTTCTCATTTCCTGCCCCTTTCTCCTTCACCTCAGTCTTCACTTCAGATGAGTTATCCTCCACAACAGGAGAAGCTGGAAATGGGCTGGAAGACACATGCTGGGAATCTTCCAATTTTATTGCGCAGGGAGAATAAACACAGACAAAATATTTAGAGAATCGGATAGACGGACAGTAGGACTTGCAGAATAGAACCCACATGAAATCATATCAACATTCAATCAAACAAAAATAGGGCAAGAACAAAAAACCAACTTTCAAAATTCAAACTTCCTCCATCTTTAAACTATATGAATTCAGTCTCTTCGATGGAACCAAATGCTAGGCGTTGAAGGGAAGGCTTTAGGTCCTGTTCTATGAAATAGAGAGGGGGAATCATGGAGAGAGCACCAACGCTCAAACTTTTACGCATATGGATGACAAATCATGAACAGAAACCCCAAAAAAGAACACAAAAAGGAAGAAGGTGGGAGAGCTCGGTTGGTGTTCGATACCTCCGCAGAAGCAAACAAGAAGGAATCTTTACAGTTTTGTTAAAAAGGTGACCTTTTTATTCAATTCGGAGAGTAATGCTGCAAAAACATGAAAAAGATGGAATCAGAAAAATACGGAAAAGGAAGGAGGCATCAGGCATGCTGGGAAAGCTGAAATAAAGAAGCTAATCATGTTTCAAATATTTATATGATTATACTTAATGTTACCTTAATATTCATCTCATTTTTTTTATTTTATTATAGAAAAAATTACCCATATATAAATATTAATATTTATATATTAACCGTCAAGAAAATTTTCTTTTAAATTTCAGAACCGATGTATTTACATGTTTCACGATCAAACTATTAAAAATTTAAAAAATTGTAATATATGAGTTGGGATTGTACCACGAATTTTAATATTTGAGTGAGAATTTGAAAAATGGATTAGAGAGAATGGTTGATTTGCAAATAGAAAATTCTTAATGGTCTATAAATAATTGTCCTTTCACATGGGACTTTTTATTAGAGAGAACTATATCTTTCAACTCCTCACTATTTATATTTAATTTGATATTAAAAAAATTAAGAAATTAATACTTTATCAATAGTTTTTGAAGTTTTTATTTGCAGCGGTCATTTTTTTATATAAAAGTATGTATAAATTTGATTTTAACATAAAATAATTATATTATTTTTAAAAATTTTGGCAGAAATCGGAATAATATGTTATATGTTTCATTTATTAGGGAAATATGTTCAAAAGATTATTCCAAACCAAAAAAATATACAATATTTTTATATGTCCATCATAGAAAGAATGTTGCCCCACCCTATCCATACATTGGTACTCTAACGTTTGAGATTTCATCGCTCAAGTGGGCAGGACGAGTATGACATTAGAATTCATATTGTCTTTGCTCGTTAACAACTTCAACATACATGAGTATTATCTTTTTAAAAAAGTTTTTATGGTTCTTCACATATTAATATATTTTGATGTATGGAGTTTATTTAGATCTACACTGAGTATCAAATATTTTATTTTAAACCTTCTTATAATATACAATTTAACCATAATTGAATATCATTACATATTCCAACATGTCTTTGAATATATATTCTAACCTTACTCAGATCATGTTGTTGGCCAAACATCTTCGAACCATGATTAGACATTATTCATACATGTTGAACTATGGTTAACATGATTCGAACTATGACTAAACAATATGATTTGAAACTGTCATGTAAATAACTGCATCATTTTGCATGTCCAGAGGAGAAGTCTGTGTGTTTCTTCAACCTAGTTGGCCAAGCATAAGATTTTTACTTAGATAATTGTCGAGCATGTTTTGTGAGTTAGAGGCTTCCTCGACCCTGACGGGGAATAAGGCCTTTGTGGGAGCATCTAAGTTTTGTAGTTGTACTTCTCTTTTCTTTCCATTTCAATGGCTTCATCACCTTTGGTAAGTATAAGTCCCACCTCTACTTTCTACTTAGAGAGGTTCATGATACTTAAAGTTTCTTTTTTTTTAGCTTAAGGCTACTAGGTGTCACCTCCCAAAAGATCTCTTAGGGGCAGTGAGCAGCCCAGGATTTAAATATTGTTTTTCGGTCCTACACCTAGCCGATGTGGGACTTTTTATCCGTGACATTCTCCTCCACCCAATCACGTGATGTCCTCATCACGGATCGGCTCCACCGAGGGTCCCACTGAACCATGGAGAGTCCACAAACTTGGCAGGCAGTAATCTGCTCTGATACCACTTGTCATCTCCCAAAAGAGCTCTTAGAGGTGGTGGGCAGCCCAGGATTTAAAAACTATTTTTCGGCCCTATACCTAGCCGATGTGGGACTTTTTTCCCATGATGATTGGGTTAGGTCTACTACCTTCACGACTAAGTAGACTTAGGGTCTTAAAAGCTTGGGATGACGAATTTATGGTATTCTAACACAACTATCTTTACCCGATTATGATTACTTTAACATTCATGTACTTACACCATTTGAGTCTTGTAGCTCCTTTGACGCTTCATTTTTTTCATCTTATAGGCTCTGATTACGTACATATCGCCGCCTGTTTGGGATACGATGATTCACCCTTTGACTTTATGACCCGCTTAGGCATGCAAGCATATTGTGGTTTCAGTCGCCAAATGGGAATCTGTCAACTGCTTTTGAAAAATGATTTAATTTAATATATATAATTTTTAATTTTAAAAAGAATTTTTTTTAAAATGAGACCGAAGAGATATCATTTATTTAGTAGTTTAGATAGTTGAGTGCAATTCCACAAATAATACGCCACCCCGAGAGATAGACATATCACTTATTAGTAGACTTAACCACTTAAACAAAGAAATTTATGACATTTATTTGGTCTTTGAACTTTTTATATGACTAATAGGTTCCCATATCTAATATTAAGGATTAGATATGGTTTATGTTACTTGGGTTCATTAATTCTCTATAAGAGCATGTCATTTAAGATAACTCTCGATAATGATCAGGGGTTTCGTCTTCAGGAATTAAAAATTGAGTTTTCATGGTTGGACATGGAAAAATGAAGTAGGAGTGACTCAAAATAGGAACAGTTATTTTGGAGTCAAATGAGTGAAAAGTAGGGGATGTCATAGATCTTGAGTCAAAGCTTAATAACCTCCCAAACTATCATATTGTTTGGTTTTACATTTTGAGAGTGAAGTTATTTTAAATGTTTTAATCCTACAATTTATTGGAGTATAAGGCTTATATTTGCACAATATCTGATCGTGCAAATAATTTAGGAAGATAAGAGGATTTATGTTATACCGAATGACGATCTTTGAATCTTACAAAAAGTTATGACTTATACTACACAACATAATTGTGCACAAGCCGAAGAGGGAGTGAAGATTTATGTCACATTAGAAGAACAACCTCAAAGTTCTAAGTGTTTTTGTTATTTAAGATTAAGGAATGTTTTGTTGAAGTAGATTTGTTTCATTGTTTATCCTTGATCATCCTCTGAAGTTGTACTCCTTTCGCTTGTAGCTTGTTATGAGCTTCTTGTCGTAATGATTGCAGGTTTAGGGTTTGAATGTGAACATGCATTTATTGTGTCATGGTCTGTCGTAGGGTTCCACCTAGCATATGTCCTACTGTTAACTACCCTAAGGGCCTTTGCAATTTCATTAAATTAAACATGTTGTAGAATTGCATTAAAAAATAAAGTAAACAACTGTACCTGAGATTTTTGTCACTGCTGCAAGTTAGTATACTAAATATGGCATAATAATGTGCATGAAATTAAAGAGAACCTGATGAAAATGCGAGCGAGTAAAACAAAACATGATGACACGTATAAAAGACCATGCTTGATGTAAGAATTTAATTTACGGGAGAGCTCGGAATCGAGCTCAGGACCTGCGACCCTGACAATTTTTTCCGATGGACTCCATAGGCAATCGTAATCATCGTGTATGTGAGACCCAACATAAGATAAAAGGCTACCAGCCAGGCCATCACAAAAAGGGTAATCCCTAACCTAGTTTGTGTGACTAACACATGAACTTGTTCCGAGCAATATTTTAAAAGTTTAATTTTAATTTGTTATGCAAAAATAGCTTGAGTTTGTAAACATTTTCAGCAAAAAAAAAATATAAGTTTGATTCAAAAAGTACATTTTAATATGTGTGTGTATTTTGAAAATTGAACTCTTCATGAGTCAGTCACACCGAAGGGTTTAGAGTGTAAGCTAACTATGAGAGCAAAATGTAACATTTTACTAAATGTTAGGGAATAGTAATGCCAATCCTTAGCGCTTTCATAGGTTCAAGATATGTGGTGCTCCTCACATACATAACTGTCGACCTCATCATCACTCTTATCACCAGAACCTTCAAACTTACACCAACTCAATGATCCATATGTGGCATTTTAAATATCCCTAGTTGCCCACAAGGGTTTAGCTACTTTATCCAAGGCTCATACCCTTGAGCATTGGGTTTTAATTAAGAGAGTCTTGAATCATGTCTTAGTGTTTTTATTTGTGTGATTTAATTAAGAGAATCTTGAATCATATCTTGGTGTTTCCATATGTTTGAGGATGATTTTCTTCAACACATTAAAGTAACTTCAAATGAACTATAAAATATTCAAAATCTTACAAGGGTGTCCAGAGAGTTCGGTTAAATTCATATGGAGAAAATCAATATTTTATGTAATTCGAGAGGTATTATTGGCAGTGTTATTATGGTTGTATTGAGGTAGTGTTGGAGTTGAACCGTGGCAGTGGTGTTATTCGGCGTATTATTGGGGTATTATTGGCAAGAAACTTTGTGTTGGGTTATTAGCATAGGAATCGCCATAGTTTGAAGGTGTTATTGGTAAGGAATTAAAAATGTGGGTGTTACTGCAAGCATATTGCATGGTAAGGGGGTGTTAGCTCAGAGAGTTGCATGATACCGCGGAGGTGGTGGCATTGGCGGTAGTGTTTTGGTTGTATTGTGGTGTTACTAGGAGTGTATCATGGTGTTATTAACGCAGTATCACAGTGGGTTATGGGGTTATGCGGCGGTGATAGTATAATAGTGCTTATGCTATTGTATTTTAGTGTTATTATGGGATTTACGGAGGTGTGCTTGGGGAGTTTTACCATGGTTCAGTGTGTAGTGTTATTGAGGGCTTTTCATGGCATTAGGTTGGTGTTATTGGGGTTGACCGTGCATTAGGTTGGTGTTATTAGGTGTTCTTGGCTTGAGTTTAGCCAAAATCAAGCCCAAACCTAACATAAACCCCTTTCCCACATCAATTCAACTTATAGATACAAGACACAAGACAATTGGTGGATTTTAGTGATTGTCATAATGGGAAATTAGAGTAGGAATTTGACAATTTGGATTTGTGTGAAATTTGATTCGAATCAAATTTGATTTTGGATTTGAGGTGAAATTTTGGATTTGTGTGAAATTTGATGTGAACCAAATTTGATTTTAGATCTGAGGTGAAATTTGTTATAAATTGGATTTGATTTTGAATGTTGTGTGAGATTTAATGCAAATTAATGTGGCTTTGTCAATTTGGTGTCCATGGGAATTGTATTCAAAATTTGGATTTAATGTTTGGAATCACGGTGAGTTTGAGGTGTATTTAAATATTTAAGGTGATCTTGGAGTGAATTTTGTGAGGGGGTGTGAAGTATAAGTGAAGTGGCGTGAGTGTGAGGTTCCCAAGCCACTCAAGGTCATAAAGGGTATTCCTCAGGATTTAAAGTCCTATGGGAACTCATTTTTGAGTCTTCAAATGTTGGTTTCAACCACCCAAGTATTAGAGGTTTATGACCACCGAAGTGAAACTCCAAAAGATCCATAAAGTGGTTTGAACTTCTAAGTTGGGTGGGTTCCTTCACTAGTGCTTTATGATAGTTAATTAGAAAGTCTTATGGCTAGATCCTAAGTCCTAAGAGCAAGAATTTAAACCTCGCCAAAATTGAAGTCAACTTGCGGAACCTATGAGGTGACCTTGTTATTTCATAAGCTTTGAATGCATATGGGCTACCATCCATATGGGATAGTAAGAGACTCAGTCTCTTCCCGTATGACTCAAAATGAGGTTTAAAAGTGTCAGGATGCTTATGGTGGATAGCCATCATTTGTGTAACCCATTAATTAGCCATCAGTTGAATGTAAGTAGTATTTATTTAATCAAGAGTATTCTTGGGCATCCCCATATTTGTAATTAACCAAATGAGATATATTCATTTGGGAGAGCTATTAAGCTCAGGGCAAACACATAAATTTGGCTCTCTGGTTATGGGCAAATTATGTAGGTATTCTTTCGTGGAAATTTTGTTTAAAATGTATCAATCTGATCTCATTTAGATGTACACTCTTGACATAACGCACGAGGTTGACCTCACATAAGCTTTCCATGATTCTTTTTAAATTTCTCTACCTAGTTTTTATTTTATTTCCCACTTTTCCAATCCATCCTCTTCCCTGAATAGTTCTAATGGTTCAAGTAAGAGGGCTTTGGAAAAGGGAAATTTAAAACAATAATTAAACGGGCTAGTGACTCCAAGAAGAACCAAAAACATCCACTTAAGCGAAAGATCTGCATCAAAAAAAATAATCAGACTTTGTTTACACTTGTAAGAAGTAGCTGAAAATACCTCTCCAGATTGAAGCCTTTTCTAATTGGATCGACGGGATTACTCTCTACCTCCTCTGAAGATAGCTGAAATGATTCCATCTATGTGAATTTCATTCACTTTTAATGTTGTGTCAATTATCCCAAGACTGCTGGTTATTGTTATGGCACGGACAACCAGAGGGATTTTTGTTACCCTCAGTTTTTATCCTTCATCTTGTGCCTTACTTTTCTTTGATTAATGGTTAGATGATTCAGGTTTGACACTAGAGTGGCCAGTCTCCTCCTCTGCACCAATGTGATTGTTGTTCATCTCCAACAGTTCAAGGAAACACTTAGAATCACTCATCTCTAACCCCTTGCGTCAGAGCAGTCCAAGAAATTAGTGACTGCAAGACCTTATTTCCAGCATCTACTTTTGTAATCGAATGATGTAAGCCTACAAAATTTATTTCTCTCCTTGCTTTTATCTGAAGCATAGCTTCAGACTTCTTCCTTGCCTTCTACATATTTTCTTAAACTCAACAAAGGTTGGAATGATTCTAACTGGTAGATTTAGGAACTAGCAAAGGGCTAACTCCTTCGACACGTCAATAAAATCTGACACTTCATCGTGTCGTTGATTAGCAGTACTCCGACTGATGACTCGAAAGAAGCCAAGTGATCGATCAGATCACTCTTCCCCTTGTAAGGATCCAAATGAGGAATCCTTAATGTCATTGGTGGTACCACCTCCATGATCCATCGAGTGAAAGTGTTTTCTATGGGTGGCTGAACGAGTGCTTGGATACACTTTACCTGATTTTTAATCATTAGCGTAGATCTAATGCTTGCCACTAGCTAAGAATTTCCTTGCCCATCGATCACCTAATTGCTCACACGTCTGTTTGGCGCTGGCAGATGCTCTAGGGGAACCCCTTGAGGGCGAATTCCCTGAGATCCCACCTCCATAAATGGTGTTTGATCATTCCTTTGAATGAGCGCTTCTCAAAGGTCCTCAAACTGTCCCATCATTTGCTCCCACAACTTCTGAACTTGATGTTGAATCTTCTGATTCACTGACTCCTTCGTGAACTCCATCAACATTGTGACTCTTTGTTTAAATTCTTCTTTGTATTGTTCTTTGTTTCTCGTTTGTGGCATGTTCACGCTCATCACACCACCTAGGATGTTGAATCCTAAATTATCCTTCGAAAAACAACCCCGAGAGTTAGAATTGAGAGGAGAGAAAAGAGAGACAGTAGAGAGAGAGAGAGTCAAAATTCTCTTTATTCATGTCGTGACATTCTACTTATAGGGGCCTGAAAATTTAGTTACATAAGGGAGGAAACAATTATAATAATTGCCCAAATAACTAAATCTTATCGAATGACAATTACATTAGAGTACAAAAAAATATAATGTCTCTCGATCATCCGACGTTTCGGGTTTGACCGAAAGAGTCAATCGATCATGTACATCAGATTGCTTCCATAGAAGGATACAGTCGAGCGATCCAAGTCTTTTAATCGTTCAATCGTGTTCTCTCGGTCGTGTGTTCTGTCGGTCGATATGTTTGTAGTGGTAGGTCGACTGTTTGTAATGGTCGGTCTACTGTCTGTAGTAGTCAGTCGATTGTATGACTGTCGACATCCGCACTTGGAAGTTGGAACTTCGATCGCCTTGGTCTCCATTCCTAGCCATTCGATCCCTTCGAAGATCCGCGTTGGCATTCTTAGTGCATACACATATTTGCACATATAGCATTTTGGATCCTTTAAGCAAATAGCTTTACTGTTAAAAATTAATAATAATATCATCTTTTATGTGATATTAAAGATTTGAATGTTGTGTTTATAAATATAAATTTTTATGAATTTTATTGTCCTGTCAAACACTACAACAAAAGGTCTGCAGTGTTATTAACTTCCTAAAATTGAAATATAGAGTATATATTAATGAATATTGGTTGTTCCCCATTTAAATTTATATGTTAAACATGCATATATATATTTGTTGTTCAACAAATGACTACAATCTATGTAATAATGCTCCTCGTGCCATGTAATAAAGTTGAGTCAGTGTCTAGGTTCTCTTATGTAATAAAGGCATCCCACTAATTTGGTTTATCAATAAGTAAAATAAATGAATTCAGTGGGTACAAAAGTTCAAATGTGTTCGGCTTAACGAGCCCATTTTGAGCGAGTTTGGTTTAAGTATAATTTGGCTAGAATATATTGAGTTTGAATTGAAATTGGTTTGTGACTTCTAATGTTCGATTTCAAGCTAGTTAGGTTCGAAATTGAATATTGTTTGATCTGGCTCGAAATCAAAATGAACTGACTCAAATTTGAGTTATTTGGATTCGTTACATCTCGAAATCGGGTCGATCTGACTCGAAATTGAAACTTGATGACTCAAATTGAGCTATTTGGAACAGTTTTAGCTCGAAATCGCCTTGTACCTCGTTATATTCAATTTTATTTAGCATTGTATATGATTTTTATAAATAAAAAAATCCTTGAGGTGATCTCGAGCCAATTCTAGCCGATCCATGCATGGCTCGAAAAAAAAAAATCGATGCAAAGTTTTGGCTTATAACTATACTCGTTTATTTCGATCTGAGCTAAAATTCAAATTAATTTGTAAGTGATTAATGATCTTCGAGCTAAATTAACGACCTTGGGATGCGTTCGGGGTGGTGGTGTGGTGTGGTGTCGTACCACAAAAAATTTTTTTTTTTTTTGGTATCTGTTTTCTAAAAAATCTACAGCTAAAAACTGCATTTTTTTTATCGGACTTGGCAGTGACTGCAAGAAAGATAAGATTTAACTTTTAAAAAAAAAAATTTATAATAGTTACCACAACTTTTTATGATGCTTTGTTTCTTAGCTGCCTATGTATGCTTTGATTCTTTGCTTTATTTCTTATTAATTATAATTACTTCAATATTTACCCGTTAAAAATATATATTTTTTTGTATTAAGAAAATACAGCACAGCCCACACTCATTTAGATTGAAAATAGGGTTGTCAAAACGGCTCATTGTTCGCGAACAACTCATGTTCGACTCGTTAAGAAGCTCGTGTTTGGCTCGTTAATTTCGTTTCATAAGTTAACGAGCCGAACATGAACTAAGATGTNACCACCTTAGTCAAGTCTTTCGGTTCGACCGCGCCCGCCTGATTTTATAAAACAATCTATGTTCTCGTTCCAGTAACGTGTCAAAATAGTTCGTGACTATTTACATGAGGTCATTTTAGTCCCGAAGTCTATAAAAGTGTCAAATCAATCTCCAAATATTTTAACCCTGCTAAAGAAAAGAATAGTTTGCAAAGATTTAGGAAAACCACCATATTCTTATCCAAAAAGATTCCGAGGTGCAGAAAGAGAATATGGAACCTAAAAGAACTATGGAAGACCTTTCCAAAGATTTAAGAAAACCAGTTTCACCCACTAGGAATAATTTAGAAAGACCACCACCACCACGAGGGAGTAACTATTTTAGCCCCTGTTAAAAATATATAGAGACTAAATTGACACTTTTATAGGCTCTGAGACTAAAATAGCTTTGTATGAAGAGTCAATGGACCACTGTGACACTGTTCTCGTTCTTATTTTTGTTATAAAATCCATTTGAAGCTGCTTTCTTCAATTTGCAATATTGTAATGTTATTAAGTTTTTTTCCTTCTCAAAGCTTCAAGTTCTCTTATTTATTGATTACATTGAATTGAAATGAAGATCTTATTTAATTTTGTATGGTTTAATATTCTTATTAGCACTACTTTTTTGAAGAGTTATAAGTAGTGAAGCTTGCAATTTTTAAGTACAGACCACCAGATTCTTATGTTTTCAGCTTAGGTTGGGTGGTAGGTATGTAATTCTCCCAAAAAGTGAAAATGATGGTGTTTTTTTATGTGATATGAAAGATTTGGGTGGTATGAATGTAAAAAAAGCAAAGCTTGGGTGTTAGATATGTAAATACATGGGAATTAGATGGTGTGTATGCAAATATGTAAGAAATATAGTGAATAAAATAATTTTTTTAGATTTACATTTTTATAACTCAAGTCCTGTGTGTTTGCATATCTAACGTCTAAATTTTATTTCTTTCTTACATGCCACTAGGGCTGTCAAAACGGCTCGTTGTTCGTGAACAGCTCGAGTTCGACTCGTTAAGAAGCTTGTGTTCGGCTCATTAATTTCGTTTGATAAGTTAACGAGCCGAACGCGAACTAAGATGTGCTCGTTCATGTTTGGCTCGTTTTGGCTCGAAATACTACCCATCAAGTTTATATATATTAAAAAAATCTAATTGACTACAAGGCTACAAAGATTTATAATCAATTAAAATATTCATTAAGGAAATAGAATAAAAATTATTAAATTAGATTCAAATGATGTTTTAATATAAATAATAATTTTAAGCCTTATTGTTTTATGGCTACATGATTAGGGTTGTTAAAAAGACTCTTTGTTCGTGAACAACTCGTGTTCGGCTCGTTAAGCAAACGAGCCGAACACGGACACACTTTTTGAGCTTGAAATATAAACGAGCCGAACACAAGCTGAGCATGGCTTGCTCTTGTTCGGCTCGTTTACACCCCTACATGCCACTTTACTATGTGTTGAAAGTTTTTGGTGGTATAAATGTAAAAGGTAAAATTTATAAGTTAGATATGTAAACACAAGGAATTGGTTGGTATTTATGCAAATGTGCTCTTGAGCCAACTTGTTTAAATAAAATATTCCTAAAATATATTAAGTTTTATGTTTATTTTTAAATTATTATGTCAAATGATTTCTTATTATTTATCTTCTAATTGTTTATTCAATTTTGTCTTTCTTATCTATGATTCATAACACAAATGTCATAATGTAAATATAAAATTTTAAATAATAGATATGTAATTAGATAAGATTTATGTAGTATGTATGTAAATTTTCCAAAATTTAATAATACCCTTATCTGATGATCCCCGAGGGAGAAATTATCGCATACGGACACCGCATGCAGCTCTCCGATCCTAATTGTAGATCACGGTGATCTACGGTCAGGATTATTTCAGTTTTTTTAAAAGAAAAAATAATAATTTAGGTGGGGCCCACCGAAATACATCATAACCGTAAATTACGGTCAGGATCGGACACTGCACGCAAGATGCTTGCGGTGTCCGATCCGTATGGAATAATTTTTCCCAACAAGGTAGAGGGCAGTGCATATCACTAAAGGCCACCAAAGGCAGAATGGTAAATCTTATTTTATATGTTTTTATTTATGATTTATTCAATGAGATGAATAAAATAACATAATTTACTTGAAAATATTAAGTAATTGGATACAAAAACATAATTAACTTGAAAATAAGATATTTTATGTGACTATAAACACCCTGACTATCCAAAAGAAGACCAAACACGAATCTCAACTGAACCATCAATGGCAGTTCTTAATCAACCCTGGTCTAGAAATCTTATCACGTAGTCTTGTCTTGTTCACAAAAATAAAGTTTTCTGTTCAATGGATGAAAACGATTATCCATAATCTAATGTTCATAAAAAGTACTCACNCATGATTAGGGTTGTTAAAATGACTCTTTGTTCGTGAATAGCTCGTATTCGGCTCGTTAAGCAAACGAGCCGAACATGAACATACTTTTTGAGCTCGAAATATAAACGACACCCCTAATCAGAAATTTATCATGCTTAACATTGCATCACGTGAATCCAAGCTATTTAACGACCTTAATTTAAAAACTATAAGTTTGTTTTGGCACTTGTTGTCATTATTTCTAATTTTAATTAAATTATATATTTAATTTTATCTTGAGATTCTTTACTTTATTCTTAATTATAATTATTTAAATATTTAAATTTTATTGTTTGCTCATATCATTTATAAAATAAATAACAATAAATTTTTATTTTAGATAGTTTTAATCTTTGCCTTGCATTGAGAATTATTTCCAAATGCCAATTTTGACTTAAAATAATGAAATGGCTTGATATAAGGCTCTTTGGGGCAACTGTAGCTTATTAATAAGCTGTTATGCAGAAGCTGCTACGGATATGTTGGATAGTTATTTGTTTATTACTAGTTGGAAACATCTACAACACAGTTGTTTATGGACTGATCATTATGCCTCGTGTGTAATAAATAATGTTGTTTGCAACATAATTGTTATAACAATATTTTTTATATTTTAGAAGTAAAAAATTTACTTTCATAAAAGTGCAAAAAATAAGATACACATCATTTAATAGTGAGTATGATCATTACTAAAATAATTTTAAAAAAACATTAAAATAATATTTAATAATATGGTAACATTATTTTTAAAATTGAGACGACGTATGTCATGAGTCATACTGTCCTCCAGGTATACTATCCATTTCCGATTACTTTCAGCGGTAGAATCAGTCAGCCTGTCTATCCACCGGAATAAGTCACATTACTCTGTGATACTACACATGCACCTGTAGAGCTGTCTCCCGTAGCTGTGTGGCTAACATGACGTCAACAGGGAACTCTGAAGTCCATGGTGGCACAACAATCCTCCAGGTATACTATCCATTTCCGATCACTTTTAGCGGTAGAGTCAGTGAGTCTGTCTATCCACCGGAATAAGTCACATTACTCTGTGATACTACACATGCACCTGTAAAGCTGTCTCCCGTAGCTATGTGGCTAACATGATGTCAGCAGGGAACTCTGAAGTCCATGGTGGCACAACAAAAATCCTCAAGCTTATTTTTCCTGAATGCTTTAAAAGAAAATTGATTAATCATAACAAAAGTAGAAATTTTCTTCAAAAATAATTAATTAAGTAGACTTGAGGTCTCAAAAAACTTATTATGCCAACTAATGAATTTGTCACAACAAGAAAACAACATACCTTTTCAAAAAAAAGGTTCTTGGTTGTATTTAACCCACATAATACAAAGTTCGTATGTGTCACATATATATATATAACAAAAAAAATATCATCCATAAGATCCTCAGAAACTGTATCATTGAAAAAAAAAGATAGGAATTTGGTTGTCTTAAATAGGATTTCACATATGACGCGGGCCAATACCGACAATCAAGCAATTTAGAAGAACCCATAAGGTCTAATCTCTCATCATGGACCTTTCAAACCTACTAAAAGAAAAAAAAAACATTTACAAACATCGTAAAAAAACCAAACAATCATAATCAAATATATAAGGAATAAAAATAAACATAAACTGTATAAAATAAACAAGAATCGGTTCATTCAGCATTCAACAATGGTGTTTATAATCCACTCTCTCAATTCAACTATTTCCCCAGCACCTTCACCATCCTGGGTGCAACATTTTTGTGATTCTTTTTATGTTTGTGGTATAGATTATTCTATGCGATATTCAAATGCTCGAGACGAGAAGTTTAAATGATCATCGTCAATCATGTTGAATTCTACGTCAATTTTTGAATGATGTTGTCAAATATAGTTGTGGAGAGTCAATGTGGCCACTACAATCTGCCCTTCTTCAAAAGTGGATATGTCGACATGTCACGCAGTATGACCATTTTTTCTTTCTATTACATCACGTAAGGATGAGTGTTTCTTATCAAACATTTATTTCCTACTCTGAGCAACGTTGATGGATCTTTTAAAGTCGGGAATATGATATTTTGTATCCAGAAATGACTTCAAATACTCCTTTGCAAAGAATATCCAGCGTCAACTAAGTAATATTTGTTTGTCGCAAGTACAATAACTAGTAATGAATTTAAAATATCTAATAATATGATTAATAGTTGAAAAACCTGGAGCTCGGTGAGGGAAATTGTACATTCGATTTCTTGGGGCAAAAATGAATATATAACTATTTTGTGCACTGTCTTCTCAATCAGTCATAACAAAAGTAATGCACATGTTGAAATCACATACGACCATCACATTTTGTGTTGGTGATTCACACCGCCTAATGAATACGACACATTTTGTGTTGGTGATTCACACCGCCTAATGAATACGACCCTTTCATTATTGCATACACGTGCATCCACGTGTGTTCCGTCAATCACTTTAATACAAATTTGTACATTTGATTTATTAGGGCAAAAGCGAATATACAATTGTCATGTGCACTGTTTTCCCAATCAGTCATAACAAAAGTAATGCACATGTTTAAATCACATACGATCATCATATTTTGTGTTGGTGATTCACACCACAAAATAGATATGACCCTTTCATTATTGGATACACGTGCATCCACGTGTGTTTCGTCTATCGTTTTAATAAAAATTTGATAAATTTAAGAATATTGTGTGAATTACACAACTCATTTGACTTCTTAATATAATGAGTCAAAACGATTTAACTTAAAAAATGAAATATACCGCGGGTCAATTGCAATATTTATTGGAGTCTTCTCAAATATTGGATACTCAGACGAGCAAAATAATTATGAATTTATACATATTTAGCTAAATATTATGAATTTTAATCACGTACAAATATATTTGTATATTTATTATTGTTATTAGGGAAAATTACATACACAGCATATAAATCATATGGATTTAAGTATTTTACAACATAGCTTTGTCGGCACTGTTTTTGGTTGAAGGAGTTGTCCGTTGGAAGTTGTCGGTCCGGAATTGAAATCTCGTCGCCCGCTTCGGAGGGACACTTTAATTTATATATATATATATATATATATATATATATATATATATAAGTTTTAGAAAAATATAAAATTAAATTGACCCCATACTTTTTCACAGTTTAAATGAAAGAGCAATATACCTCAAACCATGTATATATCCCGAAGAATAAACACAAGACTTGAGGATGAGGCTCGATCAAATAAACTAAGAAATATATGACATTCATTTGGTCTGCGAAACTGTTTTATTTGCCGACAATTTCTCTTATTTAATATGAAGAATTAAATAAAGTTTATTTTAAGCTGGGTTTGGAAATGCTTTCTATAAGGGTAAGCCCCTATAGTTAATTACATATTAAATGACCGAAATCACTTAAGAAAACTCTCGATAAAAATCAGGGAATATTATCTTCAAGGAGTTCAAAAGAATATGAATTTTTAATGAAAACAGACAAAAAAGTGTGAAATGGGAATGACTCAAATTTGGATCATTTTATTATAGAATCCAAAGGAGAAAGAACTAGGGGATGTCATAGATCCAGAAGAGAACCTCGGTGACATCCCAGTATATCACATTGTTTGGCTTCAGTTTTGAGGAGAAATTATTTAAATGTTTCATCCTGCCAATTTTATTTATTTATGACTTATATTTGTGTGAAACAATCACACAAATATCCTGGAAGATGTGAGGATTTAGGTCATGACGAACGACAACTTGGAAATCCTAAGACGAGTTAGGGCTTATATTATACAGCAGAGTATTACAAATGCCTAAAGATAAGGTGAGAATTTACGTTGTATAAGCAAACTACCTCGAAGTCCTATGGTTTTGTTATTTAATTCTAAAGAAGGATATGATGTTATAGTTCATCTTGCTGTTGAAGATGGTCGTGTTGCCCACAGTTCTAGCTCCAAGCTCCTCGTTGTAGCGAGTTTAAGTTTTCTAATGTGTCCGGTTATGATGTCAAATCAGATGTTCTTATGGTTGTGGTTTTTTAAATGTTATGGGCATATTAAAGTTGATTAGAGCGACACCGGTTAGGATCCTACAGTTCCCTCGTTCCGACACCACTATTTTCTTTCGGATTGACTTAGTCTAAATAAATTTACTAAACTCAACTTAATGAGCTTCAGACTTTCATTTAGACCGTGGGAAGCCTCGTTAGCAACCGTAGGTTACCTTCTCTGAGGGATTCCCGATCATCTGATAGAAACGTCTTAATTTAGTTGCAGTTATGGTTTTGTGTGATGTTTGTGATTAAATTTTGGGTTGTTTTATATTTTGAATGATGCGACGGTGAATTTTATCTTGGTTGATTTTATTTTTGGTTGACGACTATCCTAGCGGTTGTGGTTTTCATGCAGGCCGACATCATTGTTTAACATGCAGGTTAGTAAGTACAGTAAGGTACTGAAAAGTAAAGTATGGAAAATTAGAAATGCAGGCAAAATAAATTACAATAAAAGCGTACCTGGATGGTCTTCCCATCATCCCAAACCGAAACTCAAAATGCATGTGAGAGCATTTATATATTAAAAGCATTTTTTTTATGTAAAGTGAGGAAATAAGGTTCCGGAGATCTACCAAATCCTAAATCATAGCTTGGTGAGCCCCTATTAATTCATTTGAGGATGATTTCATTAAGTAAAACACATTACGTTTAGTAAACCTCTGAGGTATCCAGAAGGTTGGGAGGAAGAAGCAGGTTCATGCTTCCTCTTACTGCCTTACGAAAAGTCTCGAGCTCATTTAAACTTATTATGTTGCTTAATAATTCATCCCGTAAATACCTCTAGTGTTCAATGAACATCGATGTTTCAATTATCCCTAAGAGTATGTTGATTATCATTTGTCATTTAATCTGAAAATTATGTGAGTGAAACCCTTTAAAAGGGGCAAGATAATGTTATTAAGACACTTAGCCAATTTTAGCTCTAACTTGGACTTATAGTGTTTTTTTTAAAGGTGTTCAATTTCTAGTTACATTCACTTTTCTAATCTTCATTTACCCAAATTTGATTTAGCTTAGGTTACTACTAAACCCTCAAGACCTTGGTGGATATATTGGTAATTTTTGAAAGAAATTGAATTTTAAATGATAGTAATTCATCATCAAAATGTTTGAATATCATTTGAACACCAAATAGGGGTATTAAATTAGTAATTTATTAACATCCAAAACCATACCCCTAAGTCTAAGATCATTTAATTTAATAGACCTCAAAATTTTAATGATTTAGGAAATTGCAAATTTATCCTTTAAATAAAAAAATGTGAGATTGGTTTCTACCAATTAATTCCTTGTGTTTCAATCATCTGAACATGTTAATTAAGGTCAAAGATTGCCCATTTTCCTTTCTTGAATTAAGCTTAAATGTTAATTAAGACCAAATTCCCAAAATTATACATTTGCCCCTGAGGCTCTATCACTTCATAATTCATCAAATTTAATTTAAATGACTTTGAAAATTTTTTATACTACCTCACTCATGGGTCAATTAAGACATCAGAAGAGAAAATTTGTTTTTTTCAAAATTTAATTTAATTTATATAATTATTTACATGCAAAAATAAGATTTTTCAAAGAAAATTCAATAACTTGACCAAGGTAAAGCCTAATCACTTGAAATTTTTACTGGAAATAAACTTAGACTAGAGAACCACTTAGACCTAATTTCATGGTTTTTATTTTTATTTTTATTTGAATTATCAGAATTATTTTAAGTTCAGGAGTATTAATTAATTATAAAATATTTTTAATGTGGAAAATTAATTCTTTTCATTTTTATTAAATATCTTTGAGGTCAAAGAACCCAGAGACAAATTTCATATTTTTATGATTTTACTTTGAATTATTATAATTATTTTGGTGAGAAATTAAGAAAAACCCTTTTTTAGCCTTTAAAAATTGTTTTAAGCTTTAAAATTCAATATGTTTACTTATAAAATTAGGAAAAATATTCCAATTGCTCCTAAGGGCATAAGAAACAATTTAGAATATTTTTATAAATTTTATTAATTTTGTGATTTTTATTAATTTTTCATTATTTAAATATTTAAAATATGCTTAAAAATAAAAATTTTACTTTAATTATAATTATATTTTAGAAAATTTTTCTGATCACAGAGAGCTCCCATAACCAATTTTCATAAATTTTTTGAGTTGAATTTTAATTATTATGATTATTTTGAGTGTTGAAAATGTCATTTAACTTAGAAAATCAAATTATGCTATCAAATGAACTCCAAATGTTTTGAAATTTTTATGGGGAGTCCTCTGAACTTTAAATTATAACGGAGAATTAAAATCAAGTCATTTAGATGTTTATTTTTCTTAAATTAATTTCTTTTTTGTTTTAGGGTTTTGTGAAAATTAGGTGTGTTCTTAACGATTTGACTCATTACAAATTTTTTTTAGAGTTCTTTGGTCACACTGAACCTATCGAAAATTTTTTGGATTTTTCTAAGCAACATGCTAATTATTATAATTAATTTTCCAAATCAGATGCATAAACTTGAAAATATAGATCTTTGTCTAGGGGACTTTGGAAAAATTAGGGAATATCCCCCATGACAAAGGCAACAACATGCCAAAAGATCAAGTCATGGTGAAGTACTTGAATGCATGGAGAATCAAAATACTTAGAACAATATTTAATTAATTAAAATAAAAATATACATCAAATAAACTTTAAACCATTTTCACATTGTTCTCCTCTGTTCATTGAGCACTAGGATATTTTTATTTTATTTTTGTGGTTTTTCTATACAAAGATATGATTTTTCAAAGTTATGGGCATTTAAATAAATAGAAAAATCCCTATTTTTCTATTTAAGTGATACAACGCGGCGTCCTCTAGTTCAGCGGTGTCGTCCACCTCAGTGGTGACTCAGCCCACAGTTCGTATGAAGGCGCTGTCCTGCTCGATCTTGTCCGTCCATCTAATACACACTCGATTGAACGGCTCCCCGTCATCGTCCCTGATAGCCAAAACCCATGACCGTTAACCTTAAAAACTTAAGATCTCACCCATTTCTCAACAAAAATCGTTCGGGTTTGATCTTATAGACTCGTCTAGGTGAGACGAACAAATCCATACGATAAACATGCCATAAAATTGAATCAATGCAAGTGTAGAATCAAAACAAGCTCAGGACAGTGGGGAGGTTTATACCTTTGCTCTAAGAAGGGAAGCTTCAATCAGAGATGCTCGACACGTTTGTGGAGGTCCAAGAAGGTTAGAGATGAAGCCCCTTGCATTGGTGAAATGCCTAGACCCAAATTCAATCAAGATCAAATTTGGGTGTTGATCAAAGTCTAGGGTAGAGGCTCTTTGTGAGGGGGCTTTGATGAGGCTTTGTCTTCTTTCACTGTGGTGAAGGTGTGGGCAAGTTTAATTGAGATTTGGTACAATGTGGAGGTGTGGTCAAACTTGTCCTGTTTCCGGCCAGAATCGAACTAAAAAATTGAGCTTCGACAATAGGAATTAGGGCAAGAAAGTGGTTGGTTTGCACTGAGGAGGTCTGAAAGAGGCTATGGAAGCAATTAGGCAAGCTTTTCTTGAGAAAATTTCAGCACCCTCTTTTTTGGCCATGGGAGTGAGGTTTAAATAAAACAGCTTAGGGTGGCCGTCTTGGCCAATTGAGGGGTGCAAAATGATGCTTAGGTGGGGGGAGGGGGTTGAAGTGTTAAAGCCAATCAGAGCTAGACACATTGGGTGGGTAAAATTGGGTTTGAAACTTAGCTTGGGGCTCTCGATTTTGGCTCCTCCAGCGACTAGGGTGGCTGCCCATGGCAGGGGAGGTGCTTGGATGACTCAAGAACCTCAGAGGAATCTGTCACAACAATTAATTTGGGCTGGTGATGGGGTTTGGCAAAGATATCTTTGACTTAAGAAATTAAGAAAACAAATCCCTTTATTTAGGGGACCTTTGGTCCATGGCTCATATAGGGTGGGTTAAGTGAGTCTAGCTTGGTCACTAGGATCCAAAAGTTGGCTGTAGAGGTCTTTCTTTGATCAATTTGACATGGCTAGGTCAATTTTGGTGCATGGGTTCAATTTGGGTTCAAATGGCTAAAAGTTGGGTTTGGATTAGGCTAGCCATGACTTTGAGCCCAATTGATTGATCAACATTGTGTAGTTAATTGTTATGAATATTTTTGGTGAAGGATTGAAATAATTTTGAGTTCAATTGGGGGTTCAATTTGAAGGATTTTGGGATTTTGGTCAATTTGGGCATGTTGGGGTAGACTTGGGTCTAGGTTGGGCTAAGGTTGGACTAAGTCCAAATTGATTGTTGAAAGTGGTTTATAGAAACATCATGAAGAGTTTTCAACATAAATTGGGTGCCAATTTTGGGGTTAGGGCAATCAATTTGGTGGAATTTGGGGACATAAGCAATTTAGGGCAAATTTGGGGGATTTTTGGACTTGGGTTAAAATTGAATGAAATTGAGCCTTCACCAAGGCCAATTGAAGGTCATTTTTGATGTTTAGGATTTTTATGAAGAGTTTTCAACATAAATTGTGGCAAATTGAGTAGGCTATGAGGTTCAATTTGGTGGGATTAAGTCATAGGGGCAAAATTGGGAGTTCGACTTAGATCAAAATTGGGCTCAACGCTTGGACTAATTAATCTTGGGTTTAGTTTAGATTAGTCATGTGGAAGGTGAATTTGAGTTCAAGATTGAAATTGAGAGAAATTTGGGCCAAATTGATGGACATTTGAGGTGAATTTAGGAAAGTTGGGCCTTTAAAGACAATTTTGGGATTTTGGTCAAAATGGTCAAATTGGTCAAATTGGGTTCAATTGAAGGGTCTGAATTGGTTTTGGAGACATTTGGAGTGATTTTGGAGGTTTTGGGAAAATTTGGGGTGCCAAGGGTATTTTTGTAATTTTGGGAATTGGGGGGGGGTATTTTGGTAAATTTGGCATTTTTGGGTGCTTTTGGGTATTTTCAAAAGGTTTTAAATGATTTTTTGAAAAGATTTGGATATTTTGGGTGAATATGAGGAATTTGACCAAATTTAGGGTTTCAAGGGCATTTAGTTAATTTTGGTGGATTTGGGGGCAAAATGTCAAGTTGGACATTTTGGTAGAATTGGGGTGTCAACCACCCTATATGAGCCATGGACTAATGGAATCCACATTTGAGTTCTCTATGTACTGGTCTTAGCTAAACCCTAGCCTAGGGCTAGTGGGTTTAGAGGACCATCTACATGAGTTTCCCAAAAGATCAAGGGACAAAGTGATGAAATTTTGGATTTAGGGTTGTGAGTGATTGTGGGTGGGAGTGAGTGTAAGTGAGTGAACTAGCTCCAGACCAGCACCCAGGGTCAACCCTAAGGTTAAGCAGTCCTATGAGAACTCTCCTTGAGCTCCCCCATAATGACCCCATCTACTAAGTGCTGAGGTTAGCACCAATATGTGGAACTTCAAGGGGAAGGTAGAATTTCTAATGGTGAGGGTTCATTTTTTCTAGTTTTCTAGGAATAGTCAACAGAAAAGTCCTATAACTAGACCCTAGGCTATTAAAGAGGAAAAACTAAACCTCAACCAAAAGTGAGGTCAACAGGCTTTCATTTTTACACACATATCTATATATGAAATGATGAATTTAACTATTAAAAGATGATAATGAGTGCTATTTTATATATGATGCTTGTAAATATGAAATGGACAAGAGGTTGTACTTTTGATCTTCAGTTTAATCTTTTTAATTGGGCAAGATCTCGTGTTTTTTTCTCTTTAGAGCTTTTCCACATAAAAATTTATAGTGTCATTACTAATTGTTTGTTTTATTCTGAGTATGTATTGAATTCTCGTACAATACTAAGACAACAATTTATTACTCTATCACAACAAATCTTTTAACACTCGTCATATATTATATATATAAATAAATAAGACGAGCTAAATATTATTAATTTTAATCACGTGTCTTTGATTCACTGCAATTATATTAGTATATTTATTATTATTATTATTAGAGAAAATTACAACATACAAATCTTATGGATTTACGTATCTCACAACTAAACTTTTATTTTTACAATCATAACACTTTATCTATAGACGAAAATATGGATTTGACTATTAAAAGATGATAATAAGTGCTATTTTGCATATGATGCCTCTAAATATGAAAGTTTTGGTATGAGATAAATAAATCCACAATAATTGGGTGTAAATGCCCCTTATTATTATTATTATTATTATTATTATTATTTCAATCGAATAAACATCAATATAACATAAACAAGGTTTTGGATTGTGAGACACATCACACCTTACCCNATTTGGCTCGAAATCAAAATGAACTGACTCAAATTTGAGTTATTTGGATTCGTTACATCTCGAAATCGGGTCAATCTGACTCGAAATTGAAACATGATGACTCAAATTGAGTTATTTTGAACAGTTTCAGCTCGAAATCGCCTTGTAACTCGTTATATTCAATTTTATTTAGTATTATATATTTTTTTATAAATAAAAAAAAAATACTTCGAGCTGATCTCGAGCCAATTCTAGTCGATCCTTGTACGCCTCGAAAAAAAATCGATGCAAAGTTTTGGCTTATAACTATACTCGTTTATTTCGATCTGATCTCAATCTGAGCTAAAATTCAAATAAATTTGGAAGTGATTAATGATCTTGAGCTAAATTCACAATCTTATAATGCGTTTGGGGTGGTGGTGTGGTGTCGCACCACGATTTTTTTTGTGTTATGTCTGTTTTCCAAAAAACTGCAGCTAAAATGATGTATTTTCTTATCGGACTTGGCTACCTACGGTGACTGCTAGAAATATACGATCGACTTTTTTTTAAAGAAAAAAATTATAATAGCTACCGCAATTCCTAATAATGCTTTGTTTCTAAGCTGCCCGTTATAAGTTTACCCGATAAAAATATATATTTTCTGTATTAAGAAAATACAGCACAGCCCACACTCATTCAGATCGGAAATCTATTATGCTTAGCATTGGCCTCACGTGAATCCAAGCCATTGAACGACCTTAATTTAAAAATTATAAGTTTGTTTTGGCACGTGTTATCATTATTTCTAGTTTTAATTAAATTATATATTTACTTTTATATTAAGATTCTTAACTTTATTCTTAATTATAATTATTTAAATGTTTAATTTTTATTATTTGCTCATATCATTTATAAAATAAATAACAATAAATTTTTATTTTAGATAGTTTTAATCTTTGCCTTGCATTGGGAATTATTTCCAAATGCCAATTTTGACTTAGAATAATGAAATGGCTTGATATAAGGCTCTTTGGGGGTAGCTGTAGCTTATTAGTAAGCTGTTATGCAGAAGCTGTTACGGATATGCTGAATAGTTATTTGTTTATTGCTAGTTGAAAACATCTACAACACAGTTGTTTATGGACTGATCATTATGTCCCGTGTGTAATAATGTTTTGTTTGCAACATAATTGTCATAACAATATTTTTTATACTTTAGAAGCAAAAATTTACTTTCATACAAGTGCAAAAAATAAGATATACACATCATTTAATAGTGAGTATGATCATTACTAAAATAATTTTTAAAAATATTAAAATAATATTTAATAATATGGTAACATTATTTTTAAAATGGAGACGACGTGTGTCACGAGTCATACCGTCCTCCAGGTGTACTATTCATTTCCGATCACTTTTGGCAGTAGAATCAGAATCAGTCAGCCTGCCTATCCACCGGAATAAGTCACAAAACTCCGTGATACTACACAGGCACATGTAGAGCTGTCTCTCGTAGCTGTGTGGCTAACATGACGTCAGCAGGGAACTCTGAAGTTCATGGTGGCACAATAATCCTCTGTAGGTACCAGAAATCCTCGAGCGTATATTTCCTGAATGCTTTAAAAGAAAATTGATTAGTCATAACATAAGTAAAAATTTTCTTCAAAAATAATTAATTAATTAGACGTGAGGTCTCAAAGAACTCAATATATCAGCTAATGAATCTGTCACAACAAGAAAACAACATACCTTTTCAAAAAAAGGTTCTTGGTTGCATTTAACCCACATAATACAAAGTTCGTATATGTCACACACACACACACACACACACAGAGATATATATATAACAAAAAAAAGACATCCAGAAAAACCTCATAAACTGTATTACTGAAAAAAAAAGATAAGAATTTGGTTGTCTTAAATAGGATTTCACATATGACGTGGGCCAATACTGACAATCAAGCAATTCAGAAGAACCCATAAGACATAATCTCTCATCATGGACCTCTCAAACCTACTAAAAGAAAAAAAAACATTTACAAACATCGTAAAAAATCAAACAATCATAATCAAATATATAAAGAATAAAAAGTATCATGAACTATATAAAATAAACAAGAATCAGTTCATTCAGCATTCAACAATGGTGTTTATAATCCACTCTCTCAATTCAATTATTTCCCCAGCACCTTCACCATCCTGGGTGCAACCTTCTTGTGATTCTTTTTATGTTTGTGGTATAGATTGTCCTATCTGATATTCAAATGCTCGAGACGAGAAGTTTAAATGATCATCGTCAATCATGTTGAATTCTACGTCAATTTTTGAATGATGCTGTCAAATATAGTTGTGGAGAGCCAATGTGGCCACTACAATCTGCACCTCCTTCAAAAGTGGATATGTCAACATATCACGCAGTATGATCAATTTTTCTTTCTATTACATCGCGTAAGGACGAGTTTCTCTTGTCAAATATTTCTTTCCTACTCTGAGCAATGTTGATGAATCTTTTAAAGTCGGGAATCTGATATTTTGTATCCAGAAATGGTTTCAGATACCCATTTGCAAAGAATATCCAACGTAACCAAGTAATATTTGTTTGTCGCAATTACAATAACTAGTAATAAACTTAAAATATCTAATAATATGATTAATAGTTGAAAAATCTGGAGCTCGGTGAGGGAACTTGTACATTCAATTTCTTGGGGCAAAAGCGAATATATGGTTGTTTTGTGCAATGTATTCCCAATCAGTCATAACAAAAGTAATGCACATGTTGAAATCACATACGAACATCACTTTTTGTGTTGGTGATTCACACCGCCCAATGAATACGAGCATTTCATTATTAGATACATGTGCATCCACGTGCGTTCTGTCGATCGCTTTAATACAAATTTGTACATTCGATTTCTTGGGGCAAAAGCTAATATACAATTGTCATGTGTATTGTTTTCTCAATCAGACATAACAAAAATAATGCACATGTTTAAATCACATACAATCATCATATTTTGTGTTGGTGATTCACACCACCCAATAAATATGACCATTTCATTATTGGATACACGTGCATTCACGTGTGTTCCGTCGATCGCTTTAATACAATTTTGATAAATTTAAGAATATTGTGTGAATTACACAACTCATTTGACTTTTTAATACAATGAGTCAAAACAGTTTAACTTAAAAAATGAAATATAACGTGTGTCAATTGCAATATTTATTAGAGTCCTCTCAAATGTAGGATACTCAGACGAGCAAAATAATTATGAATTTATACATATTTAACTAAATATTATGATTTTTAATCATGTACAATTATATTTGTATATTTATTATTGTTATTAGGGAAAATTACATACACAACATATAAATCATATGGATTTACGTATTGTACAACAAAGCTTTATCGACACTATTTTTGGTTGAAGGAGTTGCCCGTTGGAAGTTGTCGGTCACCGGAATTGAAATCTCGTCGCCCGCTTCGGAGGGACATTTTAATTTACATATATAATATATATATATATATAAGTTTTAGAAAAATATAATATCAAAGTGACCTCATATTTTTCACAGTTTAAATGAAAAAGCACTATATCTCAACCCATGAATATATCCTAAAGGATAAACACAAGACTTGAGGATGTGACTCGATCAAATAAACTAAGAAATATATGACATTCATTTGGTTTGCGAAACCATTTTATTTGTCGATAATTTCCCCTGTTTAATATGAAGAATTAAATAAAGTTTATTTTAAGCTGGGTTCGGAAATATTTTTTATAAGGGCAAAACCCTACAGTTACTTACATCTTAAATGACCGAAGTCACTTAAGAAAACTCTCGTTAAAAATCAAGGAATATTATCTTCAAGAAGTTCAAAAGAATAGGAATTTTCAACAAAAACGGACAAAAATGTGTGAAATGGGAATGACTCAAATTTAGAATATTTTATTATGGAATCCAAAGGAGGAAGAATTAGGGGATGCCATAGATCCAGAGGAGAACCTCAGTGACATCTCAGTCTATCATATTGTTTGGCTTCAGTTTTGAGGAGAAATTATTTAAATGTTTCATCCTGTCAATTTTATTTATTTAGGGCTTATATTTGTGTAAAACGATCACACAAATAACCTGGAAGATGTGAGGATTTATGTCGTGACGAACGACAACCTGGAAATCCTAAGACGAGTTAGGGCTTATATTATACAGCAGAGCTATACAAAGGCCTAAAGATAAAGTGAGAATTTACGTTACATAAGCAAACTACCTCGAAGTTCTATGACTTTGTTGTTTAATTCTAAGGAAGTATATGATGTTGTAGTTCCTCTTGCTGTTGAAGATGGTCGTGTTGCCCACAATTCTAGCTCCAAGCTCCTCATCGTGACGAGTTTAAGTTTTCCAATGTGTCACGTTATTAAGTCAAATCAGATGTTTCTATGGTTATGGTTCTTTAAATGTTATAGGGCACATTAAAGTTGATCAGAGCGACACCGGTTAGGATCTTACGGTTCCCTCGTTTTGACACCACTATTTTCTTTTGGATTCACTTAGTCCAAATAAATTTACTAAACTCAACTTAATGAGTTTCAGACTTTCATTTAGACCGTAGGAAGCCTCGTTAACAGCCGTAAGTTACCTCCTCCGAGGGATTCCCAATCATCTGATAGAGACGTCTTAATTTAGTTGCAATTATGATTTTGTGTGATGTTTGTGATTAAATTTTGGGTTGCTTTATATTTTGAATGTTGTGACGGTGAAATTTATCTTAGTTGATTTTAGTTTTGATTGACGACTATCCTAACAGTTTTGGTTTTCATGCAGGATGACATCGTTGTTTAACATGCAAGTTAGTAAGTACAGTAACATACTCAAAAAGTAAAGTATGGGAAACTAGAAATGCTGGTAAAATAAATTACAATAAAAGCGTACATGGATGGTCTTCCCGTCATCTCAAATTGAAACTCAAAATGCATGTGAGAGCATTTATATATTAAAAGCATTTTTTTATGTAAAGCGGGGAAATAAGGTTCCGAAGATCTACCAAATCCTAAATCATATCTCGGTGAGCCCTTATTAATTCATTTGAGGATGATTTCATTAAGTAAAACATATTAAGTTTAGTAGACCTCTGAGGTATCCAGAAGGTTGGGAGGAAGAAGCAGGTTCATGCTTCCCTCTTACTGCCTTACGAAAGGTCTCGAGCTCATTTAAACTTATTATGTTGCTTAATAGTTCATACTGTAAATACCTCTAGTGTTCAGTGAACATCAATGTTTCAATTATCCCTAAGAGTATGGTGATTATCATTTGTCATTTAATCTGAAAATTATGTGGGTGAAACCCCTTAAAAGGGGCAAGATAATGCTATTAAGACACTTCGCCAACTTTAGCTCTAACTTGGACATATAGTGTTTTTTTAAAGGTGTTCAATTTCTAGTTACATTCACTTTTCTAATCCTCATTTACCCAAATTTGATTTAGCCTAGGTTACTACTAAACCCTTAAGACCTTGGTGGACACATTAGTAATTTTTTAAGAAAATTGAATTTTAAGTGATAGTAATTCATCATCAAAATCATTTGAACACCAAATAGGGGTATTAAATTAGTGATTTATTAACATCCAAAATCATACCCCTAAGTCTAAGATCATTTAATTTAATAGACCTCCAAATTTTAATGATTTAGGAAATTGCAAATTTATCTTTTAATTAAGAAAAGTGAGATTAATTTCTACCAATTAATTCCTTGTGTTTCAATCATCTGAACATGTTAATTAAGATTAAAGATTGCCCATTTTCCTTTCTTGAATTAAACCAAAATGTTAATTAAGACCAAATTCCCAAAATTATACCTTTGCCCCTAAGGCTTTATCACTTCATTATTCATCAAATTTAATTTAAATGGCTTTGAAATTTTTTATACTACCTCACTTAATGGGCAATATTAAGACATCAGAGGAGAAAATGTGATTTTTCAAAATTTAATTTAATTTATATAATTATTTACATGCAAAAATAGGATTCTTCAAAGAAAATTCAATAACTTGACCAAGGAAAAGCCTAATCACTTAAAATTTTTACTGGAAGTAAACTTATACTAGAGAACCACTTGGACCAAATTTCATGGTTTTTTTATTTTTATTTGAATTATCGGAATTATTTTAAGTTTTGGAGTATTAATTAATTTTAAAATACTTTTAATGTGGAAAATTAATTATTTTTATTTTTATTAAATCTCTCTGCGGTCAAAGAACCCAGAGAAACAAATTTCATATTTTTATGATTTTTCTTTGAATTATTAAAATTATTTTAGTGTGAAATTAAGAAAAACCCTTTTTTAGCCTTTAAACATTGTTTTAAGCTTTAAAATTCAATATGTTTACTTATAAAATTAGGAAAAATGTTCCAATTGCACCTAAGGGCTTAAAAAACAATTTAGAATATTTTCATAAATTTTATTAATTTTGTGACTTTTATTAATTTTTCATTATTTAAATATTTAAAATATGCTTAAAAATAAAATTTTTACTTCAATTATAATTATATTTTTAAAAAATTCCTCTGATCACAGAGAGCTCCGAAAACCTATTTTCATAAATTTTTTGAGTTGAATTTTAATTATTATGATTATTTTGAGTGTTGAAAATATCATTTAACTTAGAAAATCAAATTATGTTATCAAATGAACTCCAAATACTTTGAAATTTTTATGGGGAGTCCTCTGAACTTTAAATTATAGCGAAGAATTAAAAGCAAGTCATTTAGATATTTATTTTTCCCAATATAATTTCTTTTTTGTTTTAGGGTTTTGTGAAAATTAGGTGTGTTCTTAATGACTTGACTCATGACAAAATTTTCTTAGGGTTCTCTGGTCACACTGAACCTACCAAAATTTTCTTGGATTGTTCGAAACAACATGCTAATTATTATAATAAATTTTCTAAATCAAATGCATAAACTTGAAAAATATAGATCTTTGTCTAGGGGAATTTGGAAAAATCAGGGAATATCCCCCATGACAGAGACAACAACATGCCAAAATATCAAGTCATGGTGAAATTCTTGAATGCATGGAGAATCAAAATACTTAGAACAATATTTAATTAATTAAAATAAAAATATACATCAGATAAACTCTAAACCATTTTCATATTGTTCTCCTCTGTTCATTGAGCACTATGATATTTTTATTTTATTTTTTTTATTTTTCTATACAAAGATATGATTTTTCAAAGTTATGGACATTTAAATAAAGAGAAAAATCTCTATTTTTCTATTTAAGTGATACGACGCCGCGTCGACCTACGACGGCTCCGAAGCTCCATGCGGCGTCCTTTAGTTCAGCGCTGCCTTCCACCTTAGTGCTGACTCGGCCCGCGGTTCATGTATGAAGGCGCTGTCCGGCTCGATCTCATCCGTCCATTTGATATACACTCAATCGAATGACTACTCGTCATCATCCCCGATAGCCAAAACCCATGACCATTAACATTAAAAGCTTAAGATCTCACTCATTTCTCAACCAAACTCGTTCGGGTTTTATCCTATAGACTCGTCTAAGTGAGACAAACAAATTCATATGATAAACATGCCATTAAATTGAATCAATGCAAGTGTAGAATGAAAATAAGCTCGGGACAGTGGGGAGGTTTATACCTTTGCTCTGAAAAAGGAAGCTTCAATCAGAGGTGCTCGGCACGTTCGTGGAGGTCCAAGGAGGCTAGAGATGAAGCCTCTTGCTGTGGTGAAATGCCTAGACCCAAATTCAATCAAGACCGAATTTGGGTGTTGATCAAAGTCTAGGGTAGAGGCTCTTTGTGAGGGGGTTTTGATGAGGTTTTGTCTTCTTTCATTGTGGTGAAGGTGTGGGCAAGTTTAATTGAGATTTGGTGCAATGTGGAGGTGTGGCCAAACTTGTCCTGTTTCTGGCCAGAATCGAACTACAAAATTGAGCTCCGACAATAGGAATTAGGGCAAGGAAGTGGTTGGTTTACACGGAGGAGGTCCTAAAGAGGCTATGGGAGCAATTAGGCAAGCTTTTCTTGAGAAAATTTTAGCACCCTCTTTTTTGGCCATGGGAGTGAGGTTTAAATAAAACAACTTAGGGTGGTTGTCTTGGCCAATTCAGGGGTGCAAAATGATGCTTAGGTGGGGGGGGGTTTGAAGTGCTAAAGCCAATCAGACCTAGACACATTGGGTGGGTGAAATTGAGTTTGAAACTTGGCTTGGGGCTCTCGGTTTTGGCTCCTCCAGTGACTATGGTGGTTGGCCATGGCATGGGAGGTGCTTGAGTGGCTCAGGAACCTCAGAGGAATCTGTCACAACAATTAATTTGGGCTGGTGATGGGTTTTGGCATTGGCTTAAGAAATTAAGGAAACAAATCCCTTGATTTAGGGGATCTTTGGCCATGGCTCATCTAGGGTGGGTTAATTGAGTCTAGCTTGGTCACTAGGATCCAAAAGTTGGCTGTAGAGGTCTTGCTTTGATCAATTTGACATGTCTAGGTCAATTTTGGTGCATGGGTTCATTTTGGGTCCAAATGGCTAAAAATTGGGTTTGGGTTAGGCTACCCATGACTTTGAACCCAATTGATTTATCAAAATTGCGTAGATAATTGTTATGAAGATTTTTAGTGAAGTATTGAAATGATTTTGACTTCAATTAGGGGTTCAATTTGAAGGTTTTGGGATTTTGGTCAATTTGGGCATGTTGGGGTAGACTTGGG
>JXCR01007399.1:24981-61592 GCA_002079205.1 Phalaenopsis hybrid cultivar | reverse complement strand
ATGTGTATAAGAGAGAGCATATATATATATATATATATATATATATATATATATATATATATATATAATATAATATTCATAAATTTTTTGCATTAAAATAAATGAAAAAATTTGATACATAGCACAAAATTCTTATGAATTTTCCAATCTCATACTTAAACTTTCATTTTTTCATTCATATTATTTTAACTAGGCCAGAATAAATGTATTTGATTATTAAAGGATGATAATGAGTGTTACTTTTGTAATTATAGAAGTTATGATTGAGAAATGTAAATATTAAAATTTTGGTTGCTTCTTATGCAAAAGATTAATATTTATTTCGAAAAATAATTACAAGGCGTGAAATTTAAAAGTTAAGTGATATGAATATACATATCTATAAATGTATGTAAATTCATATGAATTGTGCGGTAAGTATATAAATGCCGCTTTCATCAATTGGTGAACTCGCCTAGGAACTCCGATTTGCAGCAGGATGAAAAACCCTAAGTCCGCCGCCGGTGGTAGGGGTTCTTCCCACAAGGCCTCTGCCGCTAATGCTGTCGGCGGCGCCGATGGCCGGAAGTCCCATTGGGATTCATCGAAAAAACCCCCCTCCGATCGCAATGCCCCTTCAGATTCCACCCCTTTTAAGGAAGACATTCCCGGGCCTTCCTCCGGGCCGATGAAGCACCCCGCGGGAGCCACCCTTCCCGCCGCCAGTCTCCCACCGACGTTCCACCATCATACCTCTGCTTCCTCTCCACCTCCTCCTCCATATGGCTTCCACAACCTCGACCGGCGAACCATCGTTCTCGCCGACGGCACTGTCCGCTCCTACTTCGCCCTTCCTCCTGATTACCAGATGGATCCCCGCGGCGACAAGTTCTTCCATCCCGGTAACCCGCAGGGATTCGATCCACACATCCCCGGGCCTTATGGCCCCGAAGGTTTCCGCGAGCCACCGCCACCGTTTCCCCGTGGAGGCGCTGACTACTGGTCTTCCCTTGGACTTGAGGGACCCGCGGGGTCGTCATCGCTGAAGCGAAAGTACGGGGAAGAAGAATTTGATTGGCGTCGTCAGCAAGCGCCGCAGCGTGGAAGCTCTGCTGTGAATTCGGGTTTTTCTTCAGGGCCGGTTGGTGATGGCTTGGGCAGGACGGGTAGCCCTTCTCGAAAGGAGCATGTCGATGACAGGAGGCTGTCCAAGCAGGTAAAGTTGGGGGGTGAAGGTTATGATGATTTGCCAGCTCGGAAGCCACGCGCCGAAAGTAACGACTCTCTCGTGGCTAGGGATGTGGATCCGAAGGCTTTGAAGGAAGCCTTTCTTAGGTTGTCCAAGAGCATCAGCGAGAATCCAACACATATGAAGAATTATTTAGAGGATGGGAAGAATGGGCCGTTGCAGTGCATTGTTTGCGGCAGGTTTGACACGACCGAAATTCTTACTTATTTCACATGTTTATTGGATGTTGAACTTTTGGATGACACAGAGTTGGATTTTTTTCTATTGCTTGATTGGAATGCATGCTTTATGATTGTTTTGATTAACATCTGTTGTATTCATGGCTATTATGCTTCTCCTTACCATTATTATTATTTGTCATCTTTTAGTTTTACATGTTTTATGATTATTGGTTGTTTTAATGGTTCGGTAATCAGTATTTAGCTAGCTTTTTGTTGGATTTTGCGCTTATTTATTTTAATTTCATTTAATTTTTTCATCAAACAATTGAACAAGTTTAGGATGTTACTTCTATTTAGCTTTTTCATAGTTTTTATTGTGTATTTTGCATGCCTATACTTGCCACACAACTTAGTTTCATATTTACTTTGCATCTTCTGCTGGCTGAAAAAGTTGGCTGACGCATTACTAGTTTATTTTCAATTCAAGCAACTTTTTGAACCCCAAATTAGGGGTGGTTGTTTAACATTGCCTGTTACATTACTTAGCTTTTAAAATTTTGTATTCATATTTCATTGTTTGCGACAATCCACACATCAATGGGAATTTATTTGACAGCAAATATCTCATTTTTACTATTGCTTTTTAATCATCTCTTGTTTGTCTGGTAAATCTTGAGTTACCAGCCTCAATTGGGCAAATGTTAGGTTTCCCTTCCATGTCTGAGGAAGCTTGAACTAAATTTCTGTCTTTTTGTCAATTAATTGGTAATGATAAACTTGGATTTCAATCNTGGCATCTTTTAGTTTTACATGTTTTATGATTATTGGTTGTTTTAATGGTTCGGTAATCAGTATTTAGCTAGTCTTGGATTTTGCGCTTATTTATTTTAATCTCATTTATTTTTTTTATCAAACAATTGAACAAGTTTAGGATGTTACTTCTATTTAGCTTTTTCATAGTTTTTATTTTGTATTTTGCATGCCTATACTTGCCATACAACTTAGTTTCATATTTACTGTGCATCTTCTGCTGGCTGAAAAAGCTGGCTGACGCATTATTAGTTTATTTTCAATTCAAGCAACTTTTTGAACCCCAAATTAGGGGTGGTTGTTTAACATTGCCTGTTACATTACTTAGCTTTTAAAATTTTGTATTCATATTTCATTGTTTGCGACAATCCACACATCAATGGGAATTTATTTGACAGCAAATATCTCATTTTTACTATTGCTTTTTAATCATCTCTTGTTTGTTGGTAAATCTTGACTTACCAGCCTCAATTGGGCAAATGTTAGGTTTCCCTTCCATGTCTGAGGATGCTTGAACTAAATTTCTGTCTTTTTGTCAATTAATTGGTAATGATAAACTTGGATTTCAATGACGTTAATCACCAAATTGAGTCTCCTTAAGAAGTAAGAATCAAACTGTGACTTTTCTTTAGGCTTGTATTTATTTCTAAGGTGCATTTATAAATTCTGTGTCCCATAGCTTCAACAAAAGTAAGATAGAAAATTTAACTTAGGCGCATTTGTTTGTAGGTTTATTCTTTCTTAGGTGCATTATTTTATCTGTATATCATTCGATGGAACAGCTCTTGCTTTTTTTATTTGGTGTCAGTAATTCAGGCTTTCTCCTCACAATGCTTGCCTTATGTTTAATTTGCAATTGAGAGAGAGATAGCTAAGGTTATGCTTTGTAATTTAGGGTATACCACGTGGAAAGTAGGATCGCAGGATGGAGGGCTTGGTTATGGCTTAAGTTCTCTAATGTTTCCGAAGAAATTTAACATTTTTGCTAAAAAACTGCATTAAGGACTGCGTTTGACTGCAGAGCTGAGGAAGATAGGAGAAAAGCATGCAATATTGTTTAAGGGACAAACCCCTTGACAGAAACGGAAAGTATCATTGACCGAAGCTGTTTACGAAGCTGGTGGATGAGCCGAAAGAGTGAAGAAGCTTCAATTGTTGTTTGTAAAAAATGTTCATTTATGAAATTTGGTTTATATCCAGTTGAAGAAGAGTAAGTTCGAGTACTGGTCTACTTTTGAAACTATAGCAACATCAAATGCATCAACTTTTTGGAAAAATGGCCTTACAAGGTGGTGATTTGGTGAGTGAAGGTAGGTGAAGGAGTTGATAAACCTTTTAGCTTCATTAGTTGTTATTTGTTGAACTCAGACATAGGTTTTAGCCTATTAGCTTTAATTTTCATTTGTCAATATAGACTCTTGATCCTTTAATGTCTGTGCAAAATTTTTGATGGAAGGTTGGAACTTTTGGAAAACCAATTGAAGCAATATGTTATAGGAGTATTTGAGGTCAATTTCTTAGGTTATTTGCATTTGTATCTGGTCACTGATCTAGATCCGTGTTATGATCCATATAAATTTTCTTTATTCTAGTTTGCTGAAACATCTTTTATAGCTGAATTGTTCTTAAGTTGGTAACTTTAGTATTTTCTGCAATTGACTAGCAGATATAGGATATTTTCTACATATGAAGTTCTTCTTAGGAAGGAGTGATGTTGGTCTGCACCCTTTTTGGACGGTATTTGGTTTTCTTCAAAGCCATGTTGTATTTCTTAACAAAGTTAACTCCATCGCTTTTGTGAAGTTTGCGTGAAGGGATTTTTCCGCTTATTTTTACCAAGATTTTGCCTGTGTATGCTATTAAGATTGGGCAACTTTTGGCGCCTTGTTCTTTCTTGCCGGTCTTATTCTTTGTGAACAGTCATGTTCTATTTTCTATTGTGTTAGCTTTGTTGAATTTAGATTATTTTGGTTCTTCCTTGAATGATTCTAGGACTGTGCTTTGTTGTGTTGGTGCTCAATGTGGAAGGCCGGTTCCGACATNCACACACACACACACACACACACACACACACACACACACATATATATATATAATATTTAAAATTAATATTTATATTTATAATATTTCATTATCATAAATTTTTTGCTTTAAAATAAATGGAAAAATTATATACATAGCGCCAAATTCTTATGAATTTACCTATCTCATACTTAAACTTTCATTTTTTCATTCATATTATTTTAACTATGCCAGAATAAATGTATCTGATTATTAAAGGATGATAATAAGTGTTACTTTTATAATTATAGAAGTTATGATTGAGAAATGTAAATATTAAAATTTTGGGTGCTTCTTATGTAAAAGATTTATATTTATTTCGAAAAATAATTACAAGGCGTGATATTTAAAAGTTTAGTGATATGAATATACATATCTATAAATATATGTAAATTCATAAGAATTGTGCGGTAAGTATATAAATGCCGCTTTCATCAATCNACTTTGTTGTAAATTGGTAGATGCATATACTTTGGCTTGCTGGTGATGGCAATTCTTCTATGTTTTTCTTGTTATTGCTTTCCATGGAAGAGTTTAGTTCTTGCTTTTGATAGTGCACTTGGTTTCCTTTTAGGTGATTTAATGCCTAATTGTAATTTATGCTTTATTTTTGACATAGTTATTTGCTGGTATTCTTGTATTTTTTTTGATATTTTTATACCTACAGCCTATGTTTTGGTTAGGGAAGAGCCTTTTTTTTTTTCTATTATCTAAATTTACTTACATGGAGGAGTAGGCTTGAATTAAAACCAGGAAAATGACTCTGCTCTGCTCTACATTTTCTTAGTCAGCGTATGCCTTTGTATTGTTATCCTCAGCAGCATAAAAAAAAGGCATAACGAGTAGTGTTTGAATTGAATCATAAGATGGAGAGGGAAAAAACAAATACGTTGAAAAGTATTTCGTTATAGGTTCGTATAATTAGAACATTAAATTATGAGGTTCCTGGGTTAAGATTTTTTTTGATCACGAGGAAACTGAATCATAAAAAAATAGAGTGATACATCGTTTGCATAATCAGTAGTTGCTTTTTATTTTATATATGTGTGTTTTTGTGTGTATGAATGCTACTTATCAGCATATGTATGGAGATAATTCTGGCAGCCTATTCTGAAAGTAAACAATTGCAGTATTTTGGCTTTTTTTTAACCTTCTTATGTTGTTAGCCTGTTCAATCAGATGCAGTGCAGCTCAACTGCTCTAGACAACGAAGTTCCATGGGCTTTTATGGATTAACTGTCTTCATTTTATTGGTATACATTCAATGTGTTTGTTGTGAAGTAGGATATCCGAAATCCTCCTATGATTAATTCAGCAATAATTATAAATAAAACTACCGGAAAGATAAAAAATGAAGCAAATAATGCAAGATATATTGGAACAAACAATCCAAAGTCCATTTTATTCAAAATATAAAAGCTTTTCTATGAAGCTATTTTCAGATTTATTTATACACGGATGAGGGACAGGGAGCNTGTTCTCAACACCAATTTTGGCAGCCATCACTTTTTCTTCAAGCTTGCAAATCGTTCATCTTTGTTGAACCTTTTTTTTCTGAAATTTATGAGCTTAGTTACTTTGATAATGATTATTGTTGATTACATTTTGTTCTGGACGTAGTGGTAGTAACCATCTTCTTTAGAACCAGACATATTCTCATGTTTTGGAAATTTATTTGATTATCTCCAATCAGATAACATCACCTTTTAAATTTCATACCATTTCGTAGATAACCTTTCACTTGTTTATTGTAATGTTTTTGGCGATTATATTGTCAATCACGTAACGTGTTCATTGCTGCAATGATATGACAGCTGGATGCTTGACGTGGTAATAGTTATCTTGCAACTTACCATTGATTTATATTTAATTAATTTATCGATTTCATTTGGTGTAGCCAAGTTTTTTTTTTTGCTGGATTACAAAGAATTCTTGTCATGTGATTGCTTGGCGTTGCATATATTTTCTTTGTCTGCAACGTCATGAAATTTGTAACAGCAGCTAGTGCTTGAGATGGTAATATTTGGGATCATGACTATTTATTAACTCTGCATGAAAATTACTTCTGATATGTTCTTGCTCAGAATATCTCCTACATTTTATTTTATGTTGTCTAACATTTCAAGCTTTAAAATTTTATTTTGGAATCTAATATCCTTAGGGATAAAATCAATCTTTTTTTATTTGCTTTTCGAGGGATATGAAGTTAAGGACATTTGATTACATAACAGGCCATCAATCAAATATGTTGTTATAGTTTGATATGAAGTTGTAATAAAATATGAATCAAATTCTTCATTCCATTTCTTTTCTGAAGAATTTTATATTAAAGGTACGGATAGTATATCAGCAGTGAAAAATCTATATTGGTTTTTTTAGCATATCAGCAGTGAAAAATCTATATTGGTTTTTTTAGCAGTCGTTTACGTTCTATACTGACTTGTATGAGGAAATTTCATCACCTGTTCAATTTCATATTTTTCTTTTTTTTATTTTTATTTGGATTGCTCGAGTCCTAATCATGAGAATATGGTCTTAAACTTTGTTGTAAATTGGTAGATGCATATACTTTGGCTTGCTGGTGATGGCAATTCTTCTATGTTTTTTCTTGTTATTGCTTTCCATGGAAGAGTTTAGTTCTTGCTTTTGATAGTGCACTTGGTTTCCTTTTAGGTGATTTAATGCCTAATTGTAATTTATGCTTTATTTTTGACATAGTTATTTGCTGGTATTCTTGTATTTTTTTTGATATTTTTATACATACAGCCTATGTTTTGGTTTGGGAAGAGCCTTTTTTTATTTTTCTATTATCTAAATTTACCTACATGGAGGACTAGGCTTGAATTAAAACCAGGAAAATGACTCTGCTCTGCTCTACATTTTCTTAGTCAGCGTATGCCTTTGTATTGTTATCCTTAGCATAAAAAAAGGCATAACGACTAGCGCTTGAATTGGAATCATAAGATGGAGAGGGAAAAAACAAATATGTTGAAAGTATTTTGTTATAGGTTCGTATAAATAGAACATTAAATTATGAGGTTCCTGGGTTAAGTTTTTTTTTTATCATGAGGAAACTGAATCATAAAAAAATAGAGTGATACGTTGTTTGCATAATCAGTAGTTGCTTTTTATTTTATATATTTGTGTTTTTGTGTGTATGAATGTTACTTATCAGCATATGTATGGAGATAATTCTGGCAGCCTATTCTGAAAGTTATTCTGGCAGCCTAAACAATTGCAGTATTTTGGCTTCTTTTTAACCTTCTTATGTTTTTAGCCTGTTCAATCAGATGCAGTGCAGCTCAACTGCTCTAGACAACGAAGTTCCATGGGCTTTTATGGATTAACTGTCGTCATTTTATTGGTATAAATTCAATGTGTTTGTTGTGAAGTAGGATATCCGAAATCCTCCTATGATTCATTCAGCAATAATTAGAAATAAACCTACCCGAAAGATAAAAAATGAAGCAAGTAATGCAAGATATATTTGAACAAACAATCCAAATTCCATTTTATTCAAAATATAAAAGCTTTTCTATGAAGCTATTTTCAGATTTTTTTATACACGGAGGAGGGACAGGGAGTGGGGGACAAATATTCACACATCCCCTCAAGCTGAACTGTAGATGGCAATCATTTCTATATTGAACTTTAAATATTTAAATTTAGGATGTGACAATGGTATCGTAAATATATTTGCTCTTTGGAGTTTTTAAAGTGTATATATAAGCTTCATGATTCCTTACTCTAGCTTTTCATTGATGAAATGTGGTCAATTTTTACATGTTTTATTGCCATGAGCATCAATGTTATTTGCAGTGCTTATGGCAGCTTTGTTATCCCAAAATACGATATCACCTTTTTTGATTTATCAATTGAAATTCTTAGCTTCCTATGTAGCTTACTTGCCGGCTTACCTTCATCTATGCCTTGGGATATAGCTTTAAATTTAGCTTCTTTACTTCTTGTTACCACTGGTTTTTTCTTCCCCCATCAAATAATCAAGTTCCAGTTCACATGATCACAGTGCTCTTGTTTTTTATTTTTTTCTATTGTTGATTTGGCCCAATCATTATCAACAAGTACTCCAGTTTCTTTAGTTGATTCTTGATATATTTTGATTTGACCTAACATACATCAATTATACTTCAATTTCTCTATTTACGGCTTTTTTGAAGTACTCTATCGATGCCTTGAATTTTTCTTTTGGTATTGTAAAATTTGATATATAACTCTCGAGTGTTCTTCTGTGAGACTCTTCATGAATTGACTCACCATGCATGTATAGAAATCAATATTTGGCTGTGTGCGAGAGAGTTGGAAGCACTTTCCAACCAATCTTCGATATATTTCCTTATCCACAACTGCGTTTCCACAACTGCGTTTCCACAACTGCGTTTTCTCTACCTGTTCCCACCTTTGTTGTTGGATCCATAAGTGTGAGTTATTTTGCATCATGCATCCCTATTTTCTTAGTAGATCTTGAGCATACTATCGTTAGCAAATTATAGTACCATTTCTCAAATGAACTGCTTACGTGCAAGAAAGCACTTTGAGTGACCGAAATGTTTATTTTTTTATAATCTATTTTGGTCATCTCCAATAAGGACAATGCCATCTACATATAATAAGAATGATCAATTTTCTTTCTAGAGAGAATTTGACAAGTACGCTGAAGTTTGATTGCATTGGAGTAAGACAATGTTATTACCACTTTTGTAAATTTTCAGACCATGCACATGGGAACTTCCTTGAAGCCTTATGACTTTTAGACTTGAAAAATTTGTTAGCTTTTTCTTTAATTTCAAAACTTTGGAAGAATTACATATTCTTTTTCCTCTAAATCACCGTTAAGGAATGCATTTTTGATATCCAGTTGAAATATATTTCGGTTTAATAGGCTATTATGGCAAACATTTCTTTATTATTATTTCCATTTGCAACAATTTGAGCCTTTTTATGATGTTGAAATAGAGTTCCTTAAGTTGGTTGTCTTGTAGGTTGAATACAGTTGGTATCGATGGAGTTGACATTATTGACAATTTATGCATAGGGATGAGATGAGGAATATTAGGATCGTCAGGCTCTTTTAGCATCTATTTGATTTTATTACTACAGGCGGATATAAGCAAAGTTTCTTGGGAAACTTAGAGATTTAAATGTATTTTCAATTTTGGTTATTTGTGGAGGGGATAAGGTAACTTTGCTGTGTTTCTACCTTTTATCTTTACATGAAATTTTGTTGTGATTCAGTTCTTTCAAACATTGGAAGACTTGAAAATGCTTAAATTTTTTTAGTCAAAATTTCTTGCAATTTACTTTTCACTATCATCAATATATTTTTTTTCCGGGAAACTATGGAAGAAACTTCATTTATTTGGATGGGCGGCTGAAGAATTGTTCTTATTATGGGTTCCATCTATTGTGATATTGATGGGCCTTATCACGTTTATTGTGATGTTGATGGTTGATGATTATAGATTCGGTTTCCTCATTTAAACGGTTGCTTTAGCGGCATAACAATGTTTCTTCTTATCATTATCAAGGCATCTTATGGCTTAACAATGATTTTTTTTATTCAGTTGGCATTATTGACAATTTATGCATAGGGATGAGATGAGGAATATTATGATCGTCAGGCTCTTTTAGCATCTATTTGATTTTATTACTACAAGTGGATATAAGCAAAGTTTCTTGGGAAACTTAGACATTTAACTGTATTTTCAATTTTGGTTATTTGTGGAGGGAATAAGGGAACTTTGCTGCGTTTCTACCTTTTATCTTTACATGAAATTTTGTTGTGATTCAGTCTTCTCAAACATTGGAAGACTTGAAAATGCTTAAATTTTTTTAGTCAAAATTTCTTGAATTTTACTTTTCACTATAATAAATATATTTTATTTCTGGGAAACTATGGAAGAAACTTCATTTATTTGGATGGGCCGCTGAAGAATTGTTCTTATTATGGGCTCCATCTATTGTGATATTGATGGGCCTTATCACGTTTATTGTGATGTTGATGGTTAATGATTATAGATTCGGTGTCCTCATTTAAACGGTTGCTTTAGCGGCCTAACAATGTTTCTTCTTATCATTATCAAGGTGTTTTATGGCTTAACAATGATTTTTTTTATTCTTATCATGGTTTCCCATTATATCTGGCTTGGGACTTATCCGTCTTCTGCTTTTTTTCTAGAGTTGCAGTGTTTTGAGATTTGATTATTATGGGCATGCCAGTTCATGATTTATTATGACAATTTTTTTATTCCTACAATTTCTCTATGACTAAATATACAAACGTTTCGTGCTTTCTATTTGTTTAACTCGGTGTAAAAGTTTATAAATATGGGTGTTTTGCAGTATGTGACATTAAATTTAGCTCGATAAAATTCTAGTTTTGTGGATGTGAAGATTTCTTCGTTGTTCCTGGACTTTATAGTTTTTGATTGAGTGTGGATTTGAGGTAATTTAGGAGGGAAGATCTGGTTCTGCATTTTTCTTTCCATTAATTAGCAGTTAATGCGATTGACTGTGATTTGTTTTATTTTTTTAGATTTGCTGCATATCTTACTACAATTTATGCAAGATTTTTAATTCTTTTAATTTCAACGGTTCTTATCTCTTAAGGTTGATTTCCTAGAAGTTGCATTTTTTTATTGTTTATTTATTCTTCGCATAATCTTTAGTAGCAAGTTAATTGTTTGTAGATTGTTTGCTTCCCCTTGAATTATACAGGTTTATTCTTGTATTTGTTTGCTTACAACACATTAGAAAAAAAAAGAAGACAGCGATGATCTTTTAATTTAATCACGTACTAAGATAGTATTATAAAAACTCCAGAATTAAAGTTGTTATATATTGGATTTAGTGTCAGAGCATATGTAGCCTCTTAATGTCTTTTAGAAGCGGATATAATCTTTGGGTATGTTAACAAGCACAATAAAATATGTGATTCATTGAATGTGACTTTTTTGATTCCACAGAAGTTTAAGTTAATTTTTGTATGGTTCAATATTATATTCTTACATTCAATGATTGGTATAATTTTAGTGAATTTTAAAATTACAAAGATAGTTTAAAAGATTTTTTTTTTAAAGTTAGCATGTCATAAAATAAATACATAATGCTTGGCTATTTTTTACAAATATTTCCTACTGTAGTAAAACTCACACAAGTTGAAAAACATAAAGAAAAATATTTATAATTTGATCTTTGTAGAGATAATATGCGGTCAATATAAGGATTTCAAAATAGGTTATAGTAGCATGCATGAATATTTTTTCAAGATCTAAAATTTTTGCTGCCAAATATCATTTTTCTGTAAATTACTTTGTTATTATTATTTATTTCATTGAAGGTCTTAAGTATGTAATTAAACCTGAATTACGATATAGTTCTCAGAACGTGCTAGATGAGGCTTTGTCTTTATAAAAAGTTTTAGAGGTTTAGAAATATTTAAATTATTCTTCTGTTAATACTCGTTCCATTGGTTAATATTTCGAAGGAAAAAAAAACATTATTGTTTATGTCGCCCTTTTGAGTCCAGAAAATTGTACATCTCAGCAACATGTGATGTGAAGGGATATAAAAGCATGTTTTGTACTCATAAGAGGAAAGTTCATAAACAATTAATATAGACAGTAAGAGTAAGCTACAAAGTCAATATTCTTTCATTCTATAAGCACAAGTCATACATAGCCCATCAAGAGAAATGAAAAGTACTAATGGAAAAGAAATTTGAACAATAGATACCTAATTTAAATTTAATTAAGCTGTTATATAAACTTAAAAATATCTAAATACATCCTACCGTTAAAATTTGTTTATGTGGTGATTGATGATGATCCACTATGTACTCCGGTGGAATATGTAATAAGTTACTAGTTAGCTTGATTACTCTAACCTAACAAGTAATTTCTATCTATTAACACATGCGACAAGGGAGTGTAATTATATACCATGAATAATCAAAGTACAAATAATTATATACTAGCAGTGTAATTGATCTCATCCACTTGTCAAGTTAAAATATTATCGCATTGCTGGAAGAGTGTCATATGCTTATCTTCATTATCATTATGCTTATGATCATATCATATATATGATAAATTGTAGCCATGAATCTCTATACTAACATCATATGCAATTACAGAAAATATATAACATGAATAATCAAAGTACAAATAATTATATACTAGCACTGTAATTAATGTCATCCAGAAATATTAGCTCGTTGCTGGAAGAGTATCATATGCTTATCTTCATTATCATTTTGCTTAGGATCATATCTTATATATGTTAAATTATAGGCATGAATCTCTATATTAACATCATATGCAATTACATGAAGTATGCTCATATATTTCAAATTTTCAATTCATGAATAATTATTTGTTTATCTCTACCCAATGATATCTGAATATATATGCTCATTTCTCAAGACCTTCAGTGGCGTATGTACTAGTTGAGCTAGATGTTAATTGTCATTTGGATAAACTTTATTATTATTATTGGCAGAAAGCCGAATTTAGACGCATTCCAACTTATTGCTTATCTTACAAAATTTTTGGTTGTAATTTCGCTGAATGATTCAAGGCCCCTCCATAATTATGGAAGCAATTCTTTGAATACAAGAGGTATTACAACAAGATCAGAGTCAACCAACAGTCGTTTTGGAAGCAATTTAATTAAATCAAGTCTGCCATCATTTTCTTTAGACTCTAGTATCCACGTCTATTTCTACATCCCCATAGCTTTTCATTGATCCAAATTTACTAATTACAACAGACCCCCGAACTACTCATGGTTGTGATCATAGTGATGACTAATTTTTTTCAGTCATATGCTTTAGATCAGAGTACTCACAATGTTGACTTGCTAGTGGATAAACGGTTTTCATTTATATTTACTAGGGGAGGCAGGAATAAGAAAATAAATCTATTGTCATTCCCCTATGTTCACTAGATTTCAAGAAAGCAGATTCGAATGAATCACTTTGGAACTTTCAGGTTTCTAATGATTTAGTTCCTCAGGCTTTTACTTTATGTTTTCTCTGAATATTTTTTTAATTCCCTCTGATCTATTTCTATAATTTTCATATTATATTTTTTTTCAGTTTTTTTTTTTAAATAAGTTAAATTTAAAAGTTCACAATTAATGGAAATTAATTTTTAAATATTGTGGGCCTATCCCGGCATATTATAATGGCTTTTCTATTTTCAGTTTGTGTACCATTTCATTTTCCAGAAGTTTGTCTTCTTTTTTTGTATCCATTAGGACTCATTATTTTAGCATTCTCAAATTGATTGTTTCTTACCATTCATATTCATATATGACATGTTTTGCTCAGCTTACATGAGGATATTCACGGTTACTAGCTATGACAATTATAAGCGCTTTCACGTGGATAAATGGTACATAGAGTTTAATTCGAGTGATAAATTGGGTACTAGCTATGACAATTATAAGCACTTTCACGTTGACAAATGGTACATGTAGTTTAATTCGAGTGATAAAGTAATTTTGCCTTTGATTTTTTAATGACTTTCTTCCAATACTTTTAGGAATTTAAATGTGAAAATGTGGTCATGTAAAACATTGACAGTGCATTAGAATCACACTTACCAGATTGAAATACTTTTCGACAAAAAATTCTATTTTTAATATGTTTAATTTGACCTTATTTAATGAATTTGCTATTATTCGTTGAATTCTTCTCTCTTCTTATCGTCTTTTTGTAAATCTCTCCCCAACATTCTTCGATATAAATTTATATAGCTTGTTACTGAGGCTATTTTTAGTGATGAGATTGTGCTCACTATTGATGGTGGATTTTAGACGTATACTGTGCTCTGACATAGCTTGCCATGACTTATGAATTGCTTTGCAGTAGCACAATTTATATTAAGATTTGTTTGATGAATATCAAGTTTTAAATTTGTTGAAATCAAATTTGCCACAGTAGTTTTGATGAAGATCTATGTTCTACTTGTACTTTGACGGATATATCAATGAGATTTACTTTTTAGTTCTATTTTATATTGTAAATTTCATTTCTTAGGGATTTTCCTATGATGATATCTATGAAACGAGATGAATTTTCATAACTTTGTTCACTTTGAAGTTTTGGTTGAACATAATGGATAGACTCAGGTCTGCAGCTACTGATTTTGTAGGTTTATGGATCAATCTGCTGAATTTTCTAGTGGCATTTGTAGTATAGTTAAGTCTTCAAATTTACCTTGAACTGGCGTCAAATCTGTTGAGATTGGATTTTTACCAACTCTGTTAGCAACTATTTTTGTTTTGGGAGAAAGTTGTTTTGCTATTGTTTTTCTGTATGTAGTTTGAAATTAGTAGTCAATTATCTTATAGCTAATATCTCTCACCTTTTTGGTGTTATTATCTATTTTTTATACAGATAACAAATTGCTTTGATAGGACCATTCTTATTGTTCCTCGATTTGTGTATGCCTGTGAAATTTGTGTTAAATTCATTTCCAGATTTTCCTGCCTTTAATATATTTTTTAATTCTGAACAAATGTCAGTTGCTAACCCTTATTCATGCAGTTTTTTCAACCGTTCCTCTTTTGGTGATGATTTTTCCTAATCTGCTTGTCAATTTATGGATTTTTTTTAATGGCCTTTCATTTTTTCCCTATTATTTATTTCTAAAATTTGTCCTTGATCCATGGCATGGTTGTACTTTTTTGCAGTGTCTTTAATTTGTTTTCATTGAGTTTCTGCTAGAAATTGTTATGAATTTTTTAGACCTGCACCTGTGCGTATTCCATTATGCCTCATGACTTACTTTACCCGCAAGGTTACAATGACAATTTAGTCTTTTGTTAGTCATTCAACTCATTAAAAATATGTATATTAATGCTGGTACTTGTGCTCAAAAGGATAATTGACCCAATATTTTCCTATTTTAGTTTGATTACATTAGGGTTCGACTTTAAGCCCATGTCTTTTTTCTTTAGTAATGAATGCAGGACATTTAAAGGAGGATGTACTTTGTTGTATGCTTTTCGTTGATGATATCTTTCTTGTGGATAAGACTAGAGAGTTTAGGGAAAACTTGAATTATGGATGTACGTTGGAGACTAAATGCACTCATTTGAGTAGAACTAAAACCGAATATATGGAATGTAGTTTTAGTAGTATTAGCTATTGTGTGAGCAATGACAACCAAGAAAGCAAATACTTTGCTGGAAAAATCATTAAAAGGTGTGAACGCTTTAGATATCTCGGGTTTATTGTTCAAAGTGATGGTGATATAGATGGGGATTTTATTATTAGAATTGAAGTTGGTTGGTGAAAGTGGAGTAATGCATCGTGCCTATTGTGTGATAGAAAAATACCGCTTAGCCTGAAAGGAAAATTTTATAAGATGATTTGCAATGATATACGACGTAGGATGTTGGCCTTTAACAGAGAAGCATAAAACAAAGTTAAGCGTTGCCGAGATGAGAATGCTTAGGTGGATGAGTGGCTTCACACTTAGAGGAAAAAATGCGAAAGGACTATATCCGTGATAGGTTTAGTGTAGCTCCAATGGTGGATAAAATTATAGTCGTCTTAAATGGTTAGATCACATTAAACGTCAACCATCTGATGATCTGGTTAGGGGAGTAAATGTTTTAGATTCGACTTTTGTTAAGAAAGGCAGAGATAAACCTAGAAAGGCTTGGGCATATTGTATGAAAAATGATCTTAATTTATTATAATTAAGTGAAAATATGACACTCAATAAAACACAATAGAGAGAAAGGATTCATGCAGCCGACCTCATTTAATGGGATAAAGGCTTGTTGTTGTTTTTTTTGTGTAGTCTTTTGTTAGTTATTATCGTGGGGTAATGAATATAGTTTAATATGTTAAGGTTATGTTATGATTTGTAATTGTTATTTTGAATTTTAGGATTAGGGTTTTGGAGACATTGTCTATCTGTCAAATTGAAAGTGTTAGGCGTTAGTGTTTGGGTGAGATCGTCCACCTCTCAAATTTTAGGCGCTTATCCTTTATGTATTCAAATTGTGTTGTTTTGTGTTAGTGAAATAAAATATTTTGTTTGCCCTAATCTTTATAGAAATTCATCTCTTTCCTATTAAGTTATATCAGAGCATTCAGTTTTTGGGAAATTACTACCGGATCTCTGTCGCCTTCGTCACTGAGCCTCGCAATACAATTGTGATTCAAGATAGTTGGGAAGTCGACGGGATCACATCGTACAAGTCTCCATTGCATTGCATTTGTGATTAACCGCGTGAAACAGTCGCGATTTTATCTGGCTGGGAAGCTAAAGACAGGATCACAATGTATAAGCGTCACCTTCGCGACTTAATTGAACCTCACAAAGCAGATGTGGTTCTACTTACATGGGAAGTCAACGATGGGAAAGCATGTTATATGGTATCTTCTTCACGCTGCCTTCGTGACCTAATCTCACGATACAATCACTATTCCAACTAGCTAAGAAACCAAAGACGGGATTGCATCGTACAAAGTTCCACCTTTGTGATAAAAAAATATTATTGGTAGTAATGACAACCAAGAAAGTAGATGCTTTGCAGAAAAAAATAGTAGATATGAGTCTAATCGGATTTGGAATGGAGGAGCGTTTCTCGCCCATGGAGGGGCCGTTCGAAGGGAGACTTACGACACTGGAAGAAATGTTGAAGAAGTTCATTGAGTTCCACACAAATTGTTATCTGCAGCGAGATCAAATGATGACTTTAGGAGTTGATGCGATTGACAACAACTAGAAGGATTCACATGACATCAGGACAACCTCACTGCCTTAGGCTGATTTGAAGTCACGAGATCAGTTGGAAGGATTTGGGAGCGGACTCAAGTGGTAGCATTTGGAAGGAATAGCATGACATTTAGACAGCTAGAACAAGAGGTAGAAGGTAGAACGAGATGACGTGCTATTCAGAGTTGGAGAAGATTGATTTGAAGAATTTTGGTTTGGAATAGGGAACTATGGTGGGCGAGACCCGGATAGAAGGCTGCATCAAGCCGCGCCAGTGTCTTTTGCGGCTACAACCTTCCGAGTTAAAGCTGTTTCAGAAGCCTATGGGGACAAACGAGCTGATTATGGAGCGTGCTAGAGCTATTCAGAGCTAGATTTGAAACCAACGACCCACACTTTATGGGTGGAAGAAACTTTGGTCTAGGAAATTCTGGAAGAGACTCACACATAAGAAAGTTGAAGATATTGATCTTTGAAGGAGAAGGTAGCTATTCAGAGCTAGAGTTGAAACCAACGACCCGCCCTTTAATGGTGGAAGAAACTTTGGAAAGTTGAAGATACTGATCTTTGAAGGAGAGGGTTTCTATGAAGGAGAGGGTAGCTATTCAGAGCTAGAGTTGAAACCAACGGCCCACGCTTTATGGGTGGAAGAAATTTTGGTCGAGGAAATTCAGGAAGAGACTCACACAAAAAAGTTGAAGATATTGATCTTTGAAGGAGAGGGTATCTATGGTTTGATTTATCGGGTGGAGAGATACATAGTTGTTAACTAGTTTGTGGAGGAAGAAAAATTGATGGTAGCGGCTCTATGCTTGGAAGTGAAGGCTCAAGCGTGGAATGAACGAGGAGAACATCAGCCAATCAAAATATGGGAAGAATCCAAGAACCGATTATTTGAGCTTTTTAGAACCACATGAGAAGAGAATTTACAAGAGCAGTTTTTTTAACATTAGCCTAGGAAGGGGACCTGTCATGGATTACAGGGAGAAATTTAAGATGTTATTCGGCAATTTGAGAGGGATATAAAAAAAGTGTTGGAATGAAACTTCATGAAGAGGTTGAAGCTAGAGATTTGAGCAGCACTTTGTCTGCTGAGACCACAAAGATGGGGAAAACAATAGAATTAGTGCAGTTGGTCGAAAATAAAAATGCAATGTAACAAACAAATAGAAGCCACACAAGTGGAGCACCATTCCTTAATGCTACAGCCGCGGTGATATCAAAAACTCAAATAGTGGAAGTCTAGTGGGAGGTTCGGTGGGATTAGAATAATGGGCTACGGTCGAAGGCGAAAATCAAACACCTTACAGAGACAGAATTAGGAGAAACAAGCCAAGGGATTATATTTTCGGTGTGAAAAGAAGTTTTTTTAGGACATTGTTGTAAGGATAAGACATTATAAGTTCTCATAGTGTGATGACTAAGCAAGGGAAGAAGAAACATGAGTGGTTTTGGTAGAGGAGGGAGGACCACCCTCATTTGGATGCGATAAAAGTCTCATTGAACTCAGTGGTGGATTTATTACTGAAGCACGCTATGAAGGTTTGTGGACATATTATAGAGCAAGACGTAGTGGTGTTGGTAGATAGTGGGGTCATTCACAAAGTTCATCTTTACTCAATTAGTGAAATAGTTGGGGCTTGATATGGTTGATACAGGAAGTTTTGGTGTCATAATGGGGATGAGATAGATGGAGAATAGCAAAGGAGTTTGTAAATGGATGATTTTAACATTGCAACATATTCAAGTGATTAAGGATTTTCTTCTTTTGGATTTATGGAGTACCGTCATGATATTGAGTATAAAATGGTTGCAGTCCTTAGGGGAGATTAAGATGAATTGGAAACTTCCGATGATGGAGTTTCAAGAGGGAGACAAGATGGTGGTGCTTCGTGGTGACCCTAGTTTGTGCGAGACATTGATGTCAACAAATCCATTAAAGGCGGTGACTTTGTTGGAGTGGCAACTGACTAAAGATTGTAAAGGGTTTGAGAATATTTCTTAGACTTACAGGATACTGCCAGAAATTTGTGAAGGGTTTCAATTCAATTTTGTGGTCTTTGATGATGAAATTGAAGAATGATAACTTTCAGTGGGAAAGCTACCATTCACACTTTTGTGACATTAATGATGGTCATGACTAGCGTACCAATGCCGACGTTGCTAGTTTTCAATCAATCTTTCATTGTAGAGACGGATGATTCAGTCCATGGCTTAAACACAATCCTCATCCAGTGTCAACGACCTCTCACTTATTTCAATTAAGTGCTGATGAAGAAAGCTAGACTCAAATTAGCTTATGAGTGGAAGCAGTACGACTTGATCTTTCCCGAGTTTTTTTTCTCTCTTACAACTTGAGACAATGTGCCTTTTTGGGAGGGTAGTAATATTAAACCAGCACTTACTGCGTTTTCCACCATGTCGAGCCCGCCAAATAATTCGAAAGCTTATTTTATGCTGAAGGCTAAAAGGGCAATTTAGTTTTTTGTCGATTATACTTGTGGGGTATAAATATGATTTAATAGGTCAGGGTTATGTTTTGATGCCTTATTGTTGTCTTGAATCTTAGGGTCAGGCTTTGGTAGAGATCGCCTACCTTTTGAATTACAGGTGTTAGAGTTAGGATTTAGGATAGTTCGCCTACATCTCAAATTTTAGATGTTTATCCATTATGTATTCGGATTGTATTGTTTTATGTTAGCAAAATAAAATATTTTGATTGCCCTAATCTCTATGGAAATTTGTCTCTCTCCCATCTGATTTCTCGTTGTCGTTGGATTGTTCATGTGTTGTCATTTAATTTATTTTGTAACTACTTGGTTCATATATCTCTTTGTAATTGCTAATAGATCCTCACTTTGCTTTATTGTGTGATTCTAAAAGCTTTTGGAATTGACATATTGGATCTTGTGGCGAGCCAGGTTATAAACGTTTATTTCTTTACAATTTACAATATTCCAAGAATACAGTATTCGGCTGCTTTTGTATAATCGACCATCTAGTGTAATTATCCTGTCGAGTTTAGAGTTTTAAGTGGCGAGTATGGTTCTTTGGAGCTTGATAATATCTGTCTATTCTTGTTTTAGTTAGCTGTCTTGTTTGGTTATTTTGTTTTTGGGCCTGGCTGAAGGCTTCGACTATTCTCTATTAAAGTTATGGGGGCATTTAAATAAATACGACCCAATTACAACATTTAAACTTTAATTTTTATATTTATACTGCCCAAATCTTTCATTTCACATAAAAATTACCATTATTATGACTTTTAAAAAATGAAACACACCTTTTCTTGCGTAAGCAAGGTGGCATATGTAAAAATTTAAATATAGGTGTTATATATGTAAAAACATAGGAATTGAGTGGTATGCATGCAAATCTTCCTAAAGTCATACACCCTTTTGGGTGTTTCTCGTTATAATCAAATCCTTACCGATGCAACATTTGTACCTTTCCTATCAATTTCATTACTTGCCTGTTTGAATATTGTATATGCCACTAGCCGTTTAGTTTTCAAAAATACTAGATAGATTTCTAATCTAGTTGCATTGCATATTTCATAGTTTTATTGCTATTATAGTGTTATGAATGTTTATTGTTTTCTGTTTTAAGCTTTGTTGCTGCTATCGGGAAGCAAGTACAACTGGTTTTCTGCACTCGAGAAAAAACACAATCATAGCGCTCTTCAAATGGCATATCTAACAACTGATTGCATCGTACACTAGAAATGGGAAAAGCTTTATTTCGTATTGAACAACCTCTGTAACAAAATTTAAGTATTAATAGTTTAAATTATGCTAGGTTAAAATGAAATAAAAGGAACATTCTGTCATTATGTAAGTATTTATCCATTTAAACTTTAAAGTAAATAGAGGTTTTTTGCGTACTTCTTATAGCCTAATACAAATATTTTAGACATGTATTTGAACAAATATTCAATTTAATCAAACTCATAGGCAATATTAAAATACATACATTGCAAATATTGTCAGTGTAGAAGTTTATAGACATGCTAATTGCAAATAATAAAAATAAAAGAGATCCTTATGATAATTATAAAAATTCAGTAATTCAAACAAATATATTTCTAATGATATAGAGCTTAAAAAGTAATTTAAACTAATGAGGAGAACTGGAGTGTGAAAAATAAAAAAATGAACTAAATACGTCTTCATATTCATCAATCATCTTTGTATGGTTGCTATATATATATATATATATATAAATTGCAATATCGAACACCATGTTAAATAATACCATCTGGCAGTGAGTTTAAATGGAGCTAAATCTTTAGCATGAACATCATCTTGTTAACTATTATGGTTTCTGCCTTGTGCGCTCATAAAAGAAGTCAACGAGATTGCAAAATTAGCCATTAAGGGCATTGACTTAAAACTTTAATATTTTTAATTTTGAACATCAAGCCAACAACTTAGCAAGAGCATAATGCCCATATAATGCAAGCAGTCAAAAATGTAAATTCCAAATAGAGCATCAATGACTTGCTTCAGAGGAACAAACCCACATGAATCAATGCCAAGTACGTGATGAGCCACAACTCTGGCAAACAATAACATCTTAGTGGTGTGTAGTGCCAACTGCCAAGTTGAGTTTGAGCAGGCCATCCTTGGCTTGAACTAAAAAATTTGAGTTCAGTTTGGCTTGAAGTTGATTTTTTTTGGGCATCACATCAGCACGAAACAGGTATATATTTGATTCATTTATCATATTTCCTTCGTCTGTGTAAGGATCTCAGCCTAAATTGTGGAATGCGTTTATGTTTCTATGAATTTAAGACTGTCTATATATAAATAAATTGATACAAACATAATTATAAGAACATGCTTTTACAACTGCATTTTTATGTATTTATTGACTTCTCCTATCTCTATGTTTGTGTGGTGTGTGCATGCATCAAGCTCTCAACGACGTTGAATGCTAAAAGGTGATTCTTAAAGCTAAATCAAGATTGTCTCAATGATGTCAATAGTGATGAAGCTACAATTTTTTTTGTTTACTTTTAAATAGATATGTTGTTCGTGAGATTTATGTGAATCACCTTGCTTTAATGTTGGGTCTCAATTAATGGGCTTCCTCTGTTCTTTACTGCTTGTCCCCGAGGCCAACAATTTGTAGCTGCTTGTTTACTAGCATGTGTGCTCTAATCTACTAAGGGCTAGTCTTCAAAACTATCAATTTAGCAAACAAAAGGTGATTCTTGGTTGATTAAGCTTGTACAATTGGTGGCTTGCTTTGAAACCCGTCTCAGGGTGAGGTACATCCAAAGTGCCTTTTGGCTTACACGTCACCATAGGAGACAACCACATGCACCCCAATTATTTGAGGCATGCATTAAGGTACATGCAATGTGACGTACACTTCCATTTCATTGTTGGCATGAAAGTTTTGGAGAATGATGAAGAACCCATAGTTATTAATGATGTGCTCTCATATGATAAATAGTCTGTGGAAGATGGAAATGGAGTTTTTATGTTACAACTGCAAGAGAATAAATTTGATATTGGATTGTTTCATGGTGGTTTGAACATGAATAAAAAAAGTCATAAATAATGTAACAAAAATTTAGTATTGATTTTTTTGTAGTAGAAATTATAAATGGTCAATATAATCATTATTTTGACCACATACACCCCAATTATTTGAGGCATGCATTAAGGTACATGCAATGTGACGTACACTTCCATTTCATTGTTGGCATGAAAGTTTTGGAGAATGATGAAGAACCCTTAGTTATTAATGATGTGCTCTCATATGATAAATAGTCTGTGGAAGATGGAAATGGAGTTTTTATGTTACAACTGCAAGAGAATAAATTTGATATTGGCTTGTTTCATGGTGGTTTGAACATGAATAAAAAAAAGTCATAAATAATGTAACAAAAATTTAGTATTGATTTTTTTGTAGTAGAAATTATAAATGGTCAATATAATCATTATTTTAAATAAACTTAATAAACTTATCATTGGAATTAGTTTACAAAGGAAGTAGGACATGATTGGGATTGAAGATGATAAGAAGATTGGGAGGATGTTGATAAATGTGAGTATGGGTGAGGCAATAAAGCAATTACCTATTTTGATTTTAATGAAGACTCCAACTGAAGGAAGTGGGAGAGGTTTTTGAAATTGGAGTTCTAATGAAGAGTTTTTGAGTGGTGGAATGGGAAGAGATTTTTAAATTTAGAGTCATAAATCATAATTTGTTTATTTTAGGAGAACTTTATTTGTTTATTTTAGACTTTATTTTTACACTTGTTTATCCTAGATTTTTGTTTTGGTGTGACTTATTATAATGTTATTTTCCCCCTTTTGGATTACTCTTAGATGTTTTATTGGGAGGAAATCGAGCTCAATTTTTTAATGATTTATCTTTTTTATTCATAAGGAAGATTATTTTAAAACCTTAAATTAATTTAATGGTTTTTTTTTTCTTTCGTGCAATGTGGCACTCGATCTTAAAATTTTTCATTTTATTTACAATTAATGTGATACACATTTGAGCAGTAATTAATTTAATGGTTTAATTTTGAGGCTCAAGTCTCAAAACATCTTGAGGCATACACATCTTTAGGCGTATGCCTCGCCTCATGAAAAAAAGGGTTTAATATGTGTGCAATTTTAAACATTAGATTTTATTTAAAACGTTGATGGAATTATGGTAGAAGTTCACTTGACGTTGAAAAATAAGAGGCTTTGAACATAAATTTTAACCTGCCCAAAACATATTTGATGAAACCTTAGTAATGAATTAACATGATCAAGATTGATTCCTTCCAATGATTTTGATGGTTAGGAATTAGGACAAGCATGAAATTTGTCACGAATAATGCTAAATTAGGTTAGATTCTTGTAAATTTTTACTAACATAATTTAAGTGAGCATAAATTTCTGGGTGTTGATGATTGGCTATTTGACACAAGCTTTTTTGTTGCTGCGTGGTGGGTAAACGCAAGATTAGGCGTTTGGTTCGAATGTTGCGACGATAGTTTCCGAAATGCTCTCGGAAATGCGGGTTGTTGGCTCGGCCCCGCTATCCATGTTTTTTTGTGTTCCTATTAGCTATCTATTTTGCTTATTTGCGGTCAGCGGTTCTTTTCTCCTCTCTCACGTTTTTGTCTTGCTCCCTTTTTCTACTCTTTCGCTTCTCTGCCCTAGGTATTTTCTCCTCTCATGTTTCTCCCTGATCTTCGACACCAGTGGTGCGGGATTGCCTGCCTTTGGTGGATAACTATCTTCTTCAAGCGAGCAAATCAGCTAGACGATTCCACTTCAGATAGTGATATGGCATGGAGAGTTTTGTTGGAGAAGAAATTCTCTCATGAAATTGATCGTCTTCTTTTTAATTTCAATATCATGATATTCTTACTTGTTATTCTAATAGTTTTATTTTTATCTTTTGCTCTTTGGATGTTAAATCAAATTTTTGTTTTCATATATGAGTTATTCAAATTGGACTAATTTTGCTATAAACAACATATTAATATTGGTACAATTAAGTCTTTTTATCATAAAAAACTGCAACACGGTTGTTGCACAGCCGCACTAAACAAACAAACAAAACTTACTTGCAACAACTGTTTAATAAGCTGCAGTTGCCCCGAACAAGCCCTAAATGCCAGTGCTCCAAGGGACTTGAGAATAAGTGTAAACTAAATAATTGATGTTTCACAATTTTAAAGGACCTTGTTGTGTTGTTTTATCTTAATTGAAACTCTCTTCATTGAAAAATCTTGTGACTATAGACAAACTAGTGGAGAATTTGGTTGGAGTTAGAGAATGGATCAATTAAGAGATGGAATGAAGTAGNATCATTGGATTCTCGAAATACAGCTCCGAGTTTGTTCCCCTTACATTAAGTTATTTTGCACTCCTTCATTTTATATTCATCATTCATTCAACTTCATTGAATATATGCTTACTCGATTAGGGAGATTCTATTGACCTGTTCATCGCTTCAATTTCTTCTTTTTTCACAAATTTCCTTTGAATTCTGCTAATATGAACTTGGAAAGTCATACATTAGTTTTTCTTCTTCTCTGTTCATGAATTATGGAACAATATTGGGCAATGCCATTATTTTTCTGCTTGACATTTAAGCTGCACACTTTTTCTTGAGGCTCCTGTCATTTTAGTTATTGACCCAACCTTTCTTGTTCCTTCTACGTATATTTTGTAAATTGCCAACTCTTCTACTCCATTTCTTATCCATTATAGCTAGCAGGTTTATTAATAAAAAAGAAAAAAAATGGAAGTTTTGTGCCATATTTATTGTATGATATGAACCTTTCGTTTTTTTTTTTGTGGAAAACTCTGGTTAAGCACTGTTTTTAACCATTTCTATTGTAGTTGTGAAGAACTATATCATGTACTGTATGCAGCTTCCCCCATCATTGGGTAAGTGCATTCCACATTGAAATACTTCATATTCTGTAGGTAATTATTTTATAGTTTTTATAGGATATATATTACCTCTTAGATCTGAACTAGTGAGCCAACTGTCGTAGGGATTTTGATTTTTCCATATTTGTTAGGCAGGTTTACAAGCACATGCTTATTTCACAGTTGACACACCGATCATTACTTCAGAAGTTTCGTTGGGCTCTTGTTATTAGGTCAGCCATAGATGATCATGTAGAATCGAATATTATAATAAGGCATATAGCTTTAGGATTGCATATGCATATAAAATCACTACTTAGTTTTGATATTAGTCTTGTTTTTTCCTGATCTCCCTTCCAGAACTTGGCTTTGGTGGCGGTAAGGCAAAGTCTGTATATGGGAAGGAGGGACATTCGGGTTTTACTGCAGTTAGATTTCTAAATTCTGAAGTTGGCTTAAGAGAGGCTGAGAAATTGTCTGAATATTTTGAGAAAGAAAACCGTGGACGTAAAGGTTGGGCTCGTGTGCAAGCTTCTCTTTCTGGGAATAATGATGAAAAAAACCCAGACTTAGTTAAGGTGGACAAGAAGACTGGTGAGAAGAGTAGGGTCTTTTATGGGTATCTGGCAACGGCCATGGATCTGGACAAGGTTGACTTTGAAATGAGGAAAAAAGTGGTTATCAAAAGCAGGAAGGAATTAGATTTTGACTGATTTTAACACTTCAAATGTACTACGCTCTTTAAGTTTATCATAAGCTGCAGAACTTAGCTTGGGTATTATTTGCCTTTTTCTCATGGGAAGAAGGCATTATGTACTGAAGTTAATTTATCTTTGGTTGTTTTTAAGTTTCAAGCCATTTTAGAAGTTTATGGCTTGAGGGTTTGAATGATATTTGAAATTGATATTCTTGCTGAATTTGTATGCGATAAAGAACCCTATCACTTGTTCTGTGTATCTATTTCCATGCATTTGTTTTTCGAAAAAAATTGTTGATTTCAAATTTTAGGCTGCATTTGTTCTCTCAGTAGACTTGCTTCTCATAGTTGATAACTATTAGATAAAAGATGCAGCTGTTATGCCCGTAAATTTTTTATATTTTCCACCGATTCAGAACTGTTCTCTCCATATCAGTCGTCAGAAAGTCATTTATGCACCGAAAAGGCCTTACAAGGGTTATGTCATCTTATCGTGTGTTCATGAGTTTCCGTGCTATTTTCAGCCTCTTTGATTAACAGAGATATTGCTGCATTTAGTAACTTATTTGGAAGCCTCATGAACTAAGATACATTCTTCCAACAGAAGGTAACTTTAAATCTATTTCGATTTGAGGGATATATCCATAGGTGCTCTTCTTTACCATGAAAAGGATCATAGGATTTTTATTTTATACTACTTTTTTTTTTGAGTTGGCTGATCGCATTATTTTGTTGGTATTGTCTCTGCACTGATAGCACACAACTAATCAACAACCTTATTACTGAAGCTTTATGAAGCAGAGGAGAAATACGGTAGAATATTCCATATTTCTGTTTGGCTGAAACTTGGCCCAATGCATAGAGCTTTGCAATCGGCAGAACACGGAAATATGATGCTTATCCTAGGGAAAAATGAAATAGAAATGCTACATCATTTTCTTTTAATAACTTTTAAATTTATTTATTAGAATCAACATAAAACCCATAATGGTTTTCTACCATAACAACCGAGATATTGCAGCCCCGGAGGCCTTCTATCCTTGTCTAAGTCATCAATTCATGGCTGTTTTCAGGGATTGGACCATTAGGGAGGCCTTTTGTTATTGTGTACAACAAATGCTACGACTATGGAGCACAACAGGGCTTTCAAGTTTCTCCTCCGTCTAGTCAACACTTATGTCAAAATGTCAGTGCCTAATTGTTGAAAGTAAATTTATAATAGAAATAGATATCTATTTTGGATTTTTTTTTGATAAAATATTGATATATCTCCACATCTTTTGTTCGATCACAGTGGCCATGGTTTTGAGCTATATTGATACTAGCTTTATGACAATATATTATTATAGGATTTTTGATTGGTACCAAAGTTATTTTAAGAGTACCTTGAAGGATGATCAATTCACTAATCTCATTGGCCAGTGATCAAACTTATGCTTCTATACTATTTACTTGGCCACAAAATATATCGTTTTATTTCTCCGGGTTATAAGATTATTGCACAAATTGGTATAGTATCTTGAAGTAAATCTTTTGTCCACTATTGATTGAATTATATCAACATTAGTATAGGCTCTTATAATTCTAGAATATTTTACCTGAAAAAGGATACCCTTTCACGGCTTCTTTTTAGTTATTCAAGTATGCTAGTAACAACATTGATGTGTTTTTCATGAGGGGGTTGCACAAACTAACTTATTTTACTGACAGAAAAAAAGGTTATATCAGGTCTGGTATTATTGAAATACATGGCCTTCTCTACTAAAATTTGATATTTTCTTTTATTGATTACAAAGAACTAGTACCGACATCACTCAATGTACTTCAGCATATGTAGGAGTGTCAGCGTGCCTACTTTGATTTAAGCTAGTTTCTTTTACGAGATATAGAACCTATTTTCTTTGAGAGATGATGATGTGATTACTAGAGATATTTATTCTTAAAAAAAAAAAAACCTGTGATGCTTGAAATCTTTGATTTTGAACTTCGTTGCTAGTTTTTCTTAAAGATATATATCTCCAAAACATGTTAACTTGTAACACTGATATCATGAACTTACACAATTAATGTGGCATATAGAGATATAAAATTGAATTTTTCTGAGAGTTGATGACATTAGATCTGTTCTAAAGAGATTTTCATTCCGAGTAAATCCTCCGAGATATTCAGAGACCTTGATTTTGAACTCTTCTGCTAGTTTTTCCTTCAAGATATGCATCTCCAAGCACGGTACCTTGTAACAATGATATCATCAGCATATGAGATTAGTGTGATAGAATTATCATCTATGTATTTGTAGAATATGGTGTAATTAGAGCCAACTTGCATCAGCCTCTGTTCAATCACGAATTTGATTGCCTTTGGTAATGAGGATCCAGGTGATAGTCCACAAATTTTTTTAATTTTTTTTACAATTTGCAATCTAAATCTTACTTTTTAGTCACCAATCCCCAGAGGAGATTCATGCAGACTTCTTTTAAGTCATCATTCAAAAAATGCATTCCTAATATTCAACTGATGAAGTGACTAAGTTTGACTANTGTTAAAACCTTACTAATGCCTCTTGAATAAGATTAATCTTTTGGAACCCTTTGCTATCCTTTATATTTTTTGATTTGTATCAGCAATGATTGTCAGAAAACTATCTCATCTCTATTCTGATTTTGTTTTCTGTTTTTTTGAGAAATATTTGTTTGCAAACTCATCTATACTCCTGCCTGTCAAATTTTGAGCCTTGTGATGCTGATGCATTTTAAATCAGTAAGCATCCTCAAACTTCTAATCTTTCTGACTCATGCTCCCTATAAACATTAATCCTTATGCTTTTGCCTATGGATTTGCTGATATATTCCNTTATATCTCTCGATAGATCCATTAAATAATTATTTCACTGTTAACATCCATGTGCTTGTACTGTGATGGTAATTTTTTTGGCTTTTTGAGGAACTTTTCCTTCTTCTTTTTTTTTTTTTCAAGTTCATTCATCTCCTCCTCGAGCGCCTCTCCATGTTTCATGTAACGGGTTGAGATGATGTTTGAGATAATGTTTTTAGGGCCTCTTCTACTGTCTTCAGAAATTCAGTCTCTATGAGGTTTGAGATGGTGCTTTCTTTCTGAGGATGATAGATAATGTCTCACCACATTATCTAAAGGATATTGAGTACTGCTAATATCCTCTCTTTTAGGCAGCTTTTTTGTAAAATCTCAATTAAGAAGAGTTGGTTAATTTAACTAGTTTGACTAGGATTCATAACAAGATGTGAGAGGCGGAGTGATTTCACTTATTTTTATATTCTTTTGAGAGAAAAAAAAAGTAGTTTAGAGGGATGTTTTTGTTTTAAGTAAATAGGAGTTTTCATAACCTTAATTTCGTCGGGTGTAGGAAGGTGATAGTGTTAATGGGTTGGAGAATTTCAAAGGAAAAAAAATATTATAAATTCAGAATAATCTTCCCTTGAAGAGAATTTTTTGGAAGCTTTGAGAGATAGGATTCATGACAAGGTTTGAGTGATAAATTGGTTTCACTTAATTCCAAATTTTTTTTTGAGAATAAAAATGTGGTTTGGAGTGATGTGTTGGGTTGAGTGAACTGAAGTTTTGATAATCTTAAGTCCTTAAGTTCAAGTTGGATTCATAACTAGTTTTGAGAGGCAGAGTGATTTTACTTCTTTATAGATTTTTTTTTTGGTGTAAACTTACAATTTAGAGAGTTATTGTTGGGTGGAGTGAACATGGGTTTCAATAAACCCAATGTTGTAAGGTCTAAGTAAGGTGGTTGGTCTTAATAGATTGTAGAATTGTCAAGAAAATTTTAAATTTTGGTTTTTCTTCTATTTCGTCTTGAAGTTAGCCTTCCTGGAAGAGGGTTTATTCTTAAAGAATGTAATGTCCATAGATATAACAATTTTTCATTTTTTGATGAATAATATATTTACCCTTTAGTTTGGCCCATACCCTAGAAAGATATTTAAATACATTTGGATAAAGCTTATTCCTATTAGGTTTGTGACCGTGGTCAAAGGCAATGCACCAAAATAACTGAAGAGGAAGATTTGCAATATTATGAGTGTTTGGAAAGCATTTGGAGAAGACATTGATTGGAGATTTCAGTTAAAATTGTATTAGTAGGAAATTAATTGGTGAGGTAGCTGGCAGTGAGGATGACAAAACCTCAATAACATTTAGAAGTATTTTTTTAATATAATATATCTATATCCACTTGTAAGAGATAGAACTTGTGATAGCGCTGTTATGAATCAGGCCAACACTGTTTTGACTTAAGTAACTTTCAAGAATGTGGTTAAATTGTTCTGTATCTCTATCAAAGTGAAACATTTGGATTTCAGTTGAGTGTTAGGTTTTAACCATATTGTGAGTCTTTGAATATTGATAACATTAGATTTGTTTTTTAATAGATATAACAAACATATACGAGCTTGATAATAAATAAAATTAATTAACCAGTGCTTGGAGTAGAATACTGTCATTGTTGGGTCTCAAGACCTGAATGTGAAAAGTGGAGGGTTGCGTTAGGTTGTTAACAACCAACATAAAATTTGCCAAAAAATCATAACATGAATCATTTTGATTATTGTGTAAATGCTAGGGCGTCCTCTGGAAACGACGCGTTGTATGATATGCATACAATGAGAAATGTGCAAGGCCAAATACTATTAAACAAGTGACAAAAGATGTACCTCGAGGATCAACAACAACAACAACAAAACCTTAATCCCACTAGGATCAAAAGAAAAAAAATTATTGTGATTATTGTGTAAATGCTAGGGCGTCCTCTGGAAACGACGCGTTGTATGATATGCATACAATGAGAAATGTGCAAGGCCAAATACTATTAAACAAGTGACAAAAGATGTACCTCGAGGATCAACAACAACAACAACAGCAAAACCTTAATCCCACTAGGATCAAAAGAAAAAAAATTTCTATAAATAAAAAAAGTTGGCAGTATAATAATAATGTGCAAGAAAAGATAAAATATTAGAAGTTATATTATAAAAATTGGTTTAAATATAAGAAGTGAGAAAAATATAAAATGACTTGTAGTCAGTTTAAGAGAACAATCTGTGATGCTAAAAATTCTACTTTTAGTAATCTTTATAATAGATTAAATACTAAAGATAGTGAAAAATATACGCTTAATTAGCCAAACAAAGAAAAAAGAAAAGTAAAGATTCAACTCAAGTATAGTGTATTAAGGATGAAAAAAATATTCAATATAGGTGGGTGAGTTTTGATAAAGTTTTTAATGAAGTTTCTGAAAGTACGATCAACCTTAGATATCTTAATATTGTTAATAATAATAAAATGTTTCATTTTTTCCATCACATTAGTAAAAAAAGAAGTTGATGAGGTTTTAAAGAAAACTAAGGGTGGAAAATCTGTAAAACCTGATGATATCCCAATTAAAGTAAATATATAGGAGATTTGGGAGTTTCTTGGCTTACTAAACTCTTTAATATTATTTTAAAAAATAAAAAAGATGCCTGAGGAGTGGAGGAAGAGTATTTTTGGCCATTTAGGAGTTACTTGGCTTACTAAACTCTTTAATATTAATTTAAAAACTAAAAAGATTCCCGAGGAGTGGAGGAAGAGTATTTTGGTTTCCATTTTTAAGAATAAAGGGGATGCACAAGAGTGTGCAAATTATAGAGGAATTAAGTTGATCTGTCCTATATTAAAATTATGGGAGAGGGTAATTGAACATAGGTTAAGACGTATTAGAAAGATTTCTTATATTCAATTTGGATTTTTTTTTGGCACTTCTACTATGGAAGCTATACATTTATTGTGAGGTTTGATGGAGAAGTTTAGAGAGAATGAGGAGGACCTCCATATGATTTTTATTGATTTAGAAAAAGATTACGATAAGGTTATAAGAGATATTCTTTGGAGAGTTCTAGAGAAGAAAGGTGTAGATATGACCTACATTCAAGTTAGTAGAGATATGTATACTAAAAATGTTATTTTTGTTTGAATAGGACGATTGACTAAATATTTTCCTATTTCAGTTGGATTACATTAGGCATCGACTTTAAGCCCATATCTTAGATTTGAATGGATCCCATATCTCATTATGTCAAGTAAAAATTTTTGTTGAATCATAAGTTTTAGTTAAAATTAACTCTCAAGTCTTTTGCAAGTTAATACTGATTTCCCATTGAAAATTATATTTATTACCAAACGACAAAATATATAAGTTATCAAGATATTAAAAATTAGGTTGACCGAACCTATAATATCATAAAATAATTTCATTCCTTTTTAAATATAAGAAAGATCGGGGACTTCTGACCTCACTGGCACTGCCAATTGTTTTTTTCATTTCTCTGGTTTTGCACTTATTAAGGTTTTGATGAGAATGCGATTTTATAGTTTTAATCTTTCACTCTTAAGTTCACGTATGTGGGAACATGAGAAATTCGGAACTTGTTTAATTCTAATGGATCTCATTTTAGCAATATGGGATAGAGATCCATTAACAATTTTCTAGATGAAAGAATATAAGATGATAATATGTGAGCACAACTTGTTGTGTGGTATAAAGCTATTGAGTCAATAATCTAGAACTGACCTGACAACTCGATTCAAACTCTTCTGATATATTTATGTTTGAGTTAATCTGTTAACATTTGAGTTAGGCTTATGGTCTATAATCTTTATCGATTTCATTTTTTGGTCAATTATGTGTTGACCAAAAACTCAAATTTGACCTGAGGACCCGAACTTGAGTTGAATGATTGTTATATCTTATATTAAAATGGTTATTTGGCTTTGAACTAAAGACGAGCTAAGTTTGGGTCGGATTTTTTTACCGATTCAATAAATAAGGTTTAGTCATGTAGATTTGGGTTGGATCAAATTTGAGGTGGAGCCAAACATGACCAGGAATTCAAATTGACATCCCTGAGTACAGTCAGGAGCAACAAAAAATCACAAGTTTTTGTACTAACCATACAATTGAATAGAATTTTAAAGACTGGAATATGCCATGTTGACTTTCTCCTAACTTGCATGTGTGATGCTGTAGACTAGATATAGGGATCCAATATAATTTTTTACAGAATTGATTACTTAAGGATGTAACGAAGACATTGTTGGTATCTGAAGTTGGAAGGGAAGGGTTGATCATTTTAAGTTTAACAAATGATATCGTTTAGGCATTTTATCTTTCCCTTTGTTTGAATCACCATTTATAGAATTAGAAGTTTTTCCCTTTTGTTTTCTAGAAAATAATTTAGAGAGGTAATTGCTCCACGGGTTAGGGTGTAAATGATCTGGGTTTGAGCGAGCACAGTGATTGTTTGTTTTTTAGTCATTTGATTTGATTTTTTTATTTTTTGGTTTGAAATAGGTTCGTGTTTGAAATGGGTCGTGATAAATGTTTGTATTCGGCTTGATTCGAACTCGCTTGTTCGTTTTAGCTCGTGTTCGTCCCAAACTTATTTTGAACGATTTAAAAATAACAAAATTTAACCTTTTTTTCAAATTCATAAACACAATACAGAATGTTATAAAAATAGTAATTTTTTTAATTATTCAATCACTTTGAGCCAAAACACGCTGTGAACTCAATCGAATAAAAGTTCGTTTGTATTTGGCTTGTTTGTATTTGGCTCGTTTAAGTAGCTACTGAGAGAGCCAATTACGAGTTGATTGGGAACGACAAATTTTTGGGATAGCCTACCCAACATGATGCTGCAGATTAGTAGGTCTTGGTAGGATGGAGGGTGAACTTGTCCTCTCTTTTGCTAGACCCAGTTAGGGCCCTTTATAACTTTCTATCAATTAATTTAAACGGAACCCGTTTCTCAAACAATATATATAACATAGCATACAATTCTCATGTATTTACGTTTCTAACGCCCAAAGTTTTATATTTTGATTTATCACATCTTGGTGTCATAAACTTATGTACGAAATGGTGTATTTCACTTAAAAAAAAAGATAGTTATAGTGATATTTGTTAAAGATTTGAGTGATATGCACCTAGCCATAAATGTTTAGGTTTTAGATATGTAAATATATAGTAATTGTGTGGGTATGTTTGTAAACATCTCTTATTGTTTTTTTTTTTTGTGTGTAAATCTAACCTTCTGTAAAGAAGATTAAGGTCTCCTCTCTTCTTCCCAGACATTGCAAGTTGGTTTTTGGTTTGAAAATATTATTACGTCAGTCTTTGGGGGCTTAAAAACCATTATTTTGCGCTGTAGGTATGGCAAAATACAAGTTTTTGTACCAATTCCTGCTGGCAATCATTGTTTTGTTCTTAGTACTATGAAAATTGCCTGAATAGCAATTGCAGGTTGTATTTTCCTTGTATGGCCGTTCAACCCACATCTTTCGTTTAGGTTACATTTACATATGCTATTCTTATTTTGCCATTACATGCACAGCACTTGAAACATCATTATTTATGAATCTAGCACTTTCTTTCATTTATTTTTTTCAAATTCTCACTCGAATATCAAAATTCACGAGAAATCCCACTCATATTTTTCTTAGTTTGATCACAGCACGTGTAAATGCGTCTGTTTATAGTACCAAAAAAAAAAAAAAAAACTCCGAGGTGTTAGTTTTGTGTATGTAATTATTCTATGTATATAGGCTCGATTCACGTGGAATTTTGCTTTGCAAATGTGCATTCTTAAGGTATGTGGGGCAGTTGCAGCTTATTGAATAATCTGCTAATATATAGTTTGCCCAAACAGACCGAGTGCATTTTTAAAACACCACCGCACCAAATAAGGTGCCCCAAGCGGGTCCTTAGTGTTTCGAGAGTCCGAATGAGATATATGGCTATTTGTCGTGTCCTGTTTATTGCCTGTTCATAACTGGTGCAGCTATGCCTCTGGTTGTTTATACACGGACTGAAGATTTTTATGCTAGAATTAGATTTGGTTACAAATTGAATTGGGTATTGATAAGACAAGTAGTATTATTTTATTTTATTTATTTATTTATTTATTTATTGCCTTTTACATATAGGGCTGTCAAAAAGCTCGTTGTCCGCGAAAAGTTCGTGTTTGGTTCGTTAATGAGTTTGTGTTCGATTCGTTCGATAAGTAAACGAGACGAATGTGAACAATTTTTTTTTCGTTCGGTTAGTTGAACCAAACACGAACAGTGATGCGTTTGTTCGTGTTCGAATCGTTATTGGTCGAAATATAAAATAAATTAAAATAATTATATATATATATAATTTAAAAAATTAAATTTTCTTAATTATATATTTGTTAGTTTGTGTTTGGTTTACACTCCTCTTTACATACATACCGTCCACTTATGTATCTACATATCTAACACCTAAACATTACATTTTATTTTGTAATGTTNTATTGTAATTGTCATTTGCATGTGCACTTTTGGTTGCTCCTCGATATATATATATATAAGGATTGTGTGGTATGCATTTAAAAGCCCATAAATTTTTGAGTTTCTTAATTGTTTATTTTGTTTATTTTTATAATTAAGTTTGAGTCAGGGTCCGTTTGGGGCAGCTTATTTTGTGTGGTGGCATTTTGAAAACGCACCTAGATTGTTTGATTAAAATGTGTTTTGACAACTCATGCGTTTAGAAAACGTTGAAAACAACATTTTCACTGCAATTATCTAGCTGCGGTTGCAACTTTCTGGTAGTGGTCTGGCTTTTCCAAAAAAATAAAAATTTATGATCGCCATCGTACATTGCTTATTAACAGATTATTTTTAATCATCTTAACAACAAATTATTTAAAAAGTTATAGCCGCCCCCAAAGAGACCCTCATTCTCTTGAATATTTTTTTAAGGTTTTAATGAATAAAAATAACAATAATTTAATCCCATAAATATATAGNGAATATATATATATATATATATATATAAGAATTTGGTATTAAAAAAGTTTTCATGAAAAAGAATATTTCATTATAAAAAGTTAGTGATAGTGAAATTTTTTATGTGATTGTCAAAATTTTGGGCGGTTTGCATGTAAATATGATTATTTAGATATTATAAATGTAAATGTATAATAATTGTGTGCTGTGTGTGCAAATGCCCCAAATTTGGGAAGTTTACATGCATGCCACACAAGTCATGTATTTATATATCTAACGCCTAAAATTTCATTTATAAAATTGGCAAAGGAAGATTTACATACATGCAAAGGTATATATTTATCTCTAAACTTTAATTTATATGCGTATGTTATCTTACCATTCATGGAAAAGGGTATATTTCACTTCGTAAAAGTTTAAAAAATGAATTTTTGATTTGATAAAATATTTAGGTGGTATAAATGTCAAAAGTAAAACTTAAGAATTGAGTACATGTAATGCGTAAGAATTAAAAAGGTTAGATATGTAAATGCATAAGAATTAAGTCGTATAATATAAATGCCCTTTTAAAAAGTAATAGTTATTTTTTTGAATGTTATGTTTAAAAATTTAATGATGTATGAAAACATCAAAGCTTAGGTGTTAGATATCGATATATATATATAT
>JXCR01007399.1:7343-24906 GCA_002079205.1 Phalaenopsis hybrid cultivar | reverse complement strand
TATATATATATATATATACATATAATCCCTTAACTTATAGGTGACGATTAGGGGTGTCAATTTAGGTCGGTTCGGGTTCGACCTAAAAATAACTCAACCTGAATCGGGTCAACTCGAACCCGACCCGAATAGTGAACATGGAATTATTTGATCAACCTAACTTGAAAAATATTGAGCCAACTCGAACCCAGATTTTTTTTAGGTCGGGTCAATTTTTGACACCTAAGGATGTTAATTTGGGTCGGCAGGTTGGGTTAAGGTCTTATTCGAATCGGGTCAACCCGAACCCGGCCCAAATAATAAAATGTGTCAAATTTTTTAACCTGAACTTGACTCAAAAATGTGAATCAGCCCGAACCCACATTTTTTTTAGTCGAGTTTGAATCGTGTCGGCATGTTGGGTAAACCCCTAGCGACAGTCGTTTGATGATTGTGAGGGTCGGGAGGTTGAACTGACGAAGCTGGAAGTGGTCTGGTAACCACAATAACAATTGTGGCATAGGTTGTCTGGTTACAACGGTTAGACACTAGTGGTCTGACAACAACTGCAACTTAGGCCAAGCAATAGTGGCGATGGGAGTGTCATGGAGTTGCACATAAATTTGATCATAAAATTTACGTATATTAAGTAATTGGGCGGGTTGGGGTTGTCGGGTTTGGACATTGACTAGTCAAAGCGGGCTTGGGTCAGTTGTGAGCCCAAGTTTTATTTAAAATTCCATAGCCATGCTCGTTTATTTCAAACGAGGTTAGGACGAGCTCATGGGGTCATTGACCCAATGCCCGTCTGGATGAGATGAGAGATAGTGACATGACAGAGGCGGTAATGGCCTAAACGTTAACGAAAACTATGACGTTGGCAAGACGATGGTGATCCAGTTGCAACGGATGTGGTCCAACATTGTGGTCATGTGATGTTGGTATGGTAGCAATATTGTCTTGGAGATGGTAATTCGATAAAGATGACATTGGTGGTGAACAACTTTTGCTAGACGATAGCGGCCCGACAACTATGTTAAGGGTTCAACAACATTAGCTGGATGACAATGGTTTGATGGCTACAATGGCCAGAAAATTGTGTTGACATCATCTCCATTTGTTAGGTGATGATAGTTGTTGGCATCAATTTTTGTGTCACATGTGTGGGATGCACTTTCGAATGATATGGGACCGTATTACGTTCATACGTAGTTTCCCATCACTTGAGGAATCCATAACAACTTCAAGAGACGCTTCAGGCAAAAAACTAGGGTTTGTTCTATTGTGGTCGTGCCCATAAGTGATCTTCAATGGTTGACATCAGTTTTTAATACGTCTCATGTTTAATGAACATTTTGATGTTTGAGACCATATTTTATTCATTTTGAGCCTCACATGGTCCAAGGAATCCATAAAAATTTAAACGATTAACTCAGACACGAAATTAAGTTTTAAACTAGTATGGTTTTGCTTAGAAATGGTTGCCTTCAGTTGGCATTATTTGTTTGATTTGATACATGTTTGATGTCTGTGTGAATGTTTGAGGGCCATTTTTTGTCCATAAATATCTGCCAACAGTATAAGAATCGAGAGAAACCTTTTGCGTGAACTTTGCACAAAAAAGAAAAAAAAACCAATTTTTGGGCTTAACTAGGCACTCCCGCGCCCAATCCTGGGTGCCTAACAGACTAGCATGGCGCTCCCGCTTAGTTTGGGCGCATAGGGGCCCAGACTTGCCCTCCCAGGCATCATAAATTGAGAGTTGGGCGGTTTAGGGCCCAGTTTTGGGCGCCTAAGTACCCAACATGTTTCAGATCCGATTTATTTAGTTATTTTGTTTGAATTAGCCCGAATCAAGACCATATCTTGTGATGAAATATGCATAACCAAGGGATGTTTTGGTTTCACATGGTCCCTAGATAAAAATGGCAAAAGAAGAGGATCATTAGAAGAGGAGCTCTTCCCATTTTTGGGAGGACAACCCTCCTTGAGCTTCTCAAAAGAGCTGAGATTAGGGGGGAGAAAGAGGATTCTGCAGAGGAAGTTTTTGGGAGAGAATTGGGAGGAGCTGTAGAGTTCTTTGGAGACCTTTGGAGAGCTGTAGAGGTCCCTAGACTGTGATCCTACAATATTCAGGACTATAGTAATCCGACATTTGATTTCTGAAATTCCACCCTTTTTGATGAAAAGGGTGAATCCTCTTGAGCATAGAGAGTGGAGAACCCTTTGATATCTTCACTACCTAGGCTATGAAGGTCTTCATCACGAAAATCCTTCATCTTTGTGTTGAGCATACAAAGATGGGTTTCTTGTCCCTCTTGTAACAATTGGTTGCTACATCTCGCCATCATCAACCCCTAGATCCATGTAAGATCGTTAGGAGAGGTTTGATTTGCTGTTGAAAACACCCTGTATCATACCTCACATGTGTTCATTTTGTTTGCATGAGCATTTGGCATATGGTCCATATTTTAAAATGGCATACACAATATTATGTGTTATGCAAGCAATGTTATGTTTGAAATATGCATGAAAATATATAATTTATTTGCTGCATGTGATTTGAATGTAAAAGCAAATGTGATAAATTATACTTTGATATGTGAATATTTAATTTAGTATGTGAAAGCATATTTGGTTTAGTGGCTACCTTTTTGAATGTATTAAAAAAACTTTTAAATTGGTGTTTATATTTTTCTTTTGTGTGAAGATGCATACTTTGGCTTGATGCCTATGCATTCATTGTGTGTGTAGCATCTTATTGAGCACATACAATTGTATTTGGTGTCTCTTCATTTAAATATTTACCAATATGTGCATGACTAGATACTTGCATATTCACTTGAGGGGTTAGCCAACACACAAGGCCTATCTAATGTATAACTCTTCTTATAAGAGTTATACTACCCCTCTCGTAGGGCGCCACCTAGAACTACTCTAGAGATTGCACATTATGTCATCTAGTGTGGTCACATCACCTAGTTTGTGAACCTATCCAGTGCATAATGTTTGTTCACTTAGGCATATGACTTTCACCTAGCAAGAGACATACCACCTAACACCCACGACATCAGTTGTAATTGTCCGGGACATATTCATGTTCATATCATATGTGTTGTAATTGTCATTTGCATGTGCACTTTTGGTTGCTCCTCGGGTAAGGTGTAATTGCCCTTAGGGTCTCTTATAGCCAGTGCAACCAAACTCAATATCATTCATGTATGTTGAGTTGTATTTGTTTGTCATTTGCATGAGCATTCGAGTTGCCTCTCGGGTGAGAAGCAAACTCTCATAGAGTTTCCTGTACCCGATGCACATGCCCTTTGAGTGCAGCTTTTTGCACTTGCACTTGAACAACTTGTATATCCACATCTTGGGTTGCAATCACCTTATATACGATCATGTTGGGATATCCTCAATTATATAGTTACATTCATTTTTACCTCATATGACTGAATTCCTGTATGATCTTGTTTGTTTTATTCTTGGGTGGTCGCTTACCTCGTGCAACCACGCCAAATGAGCAAGTCATATGTATTCACACATATGATTAGATGTGAGTGCCCACCTAGCATGACACTCATATTTGAATAGTCGTTTGACATCCAATGTGATTGTTCACACTTCGATAGAGCAGCATGTCGGGTTTAGCCTCTAGTCATATCGTTCATGATTTCTCACTCCTCGATAGAGTGATCACGGTATGCTAAGTCACTTTGCATTTTGCATGTGCATTACTTAGTTTATCTTGATGGAAAATCGACCTCATTAAATGAGGGACCTATTATTGATCATGAAGCCTTAATGAGCAATGTGAATTAGCGCATCACGATCAACGTGTGTTTGTTTGTGCTAAAGTTCTAAAAGGTCTAACATGTGTCACTCAAGTTTTTCTTTTCTTAGAACTTATTTAAAAAAAATAAATATATTTTTATTACATATATTCATCAGATTTTAAATCTTAATTTAAAACTAATGCATATATAGCTTAGGCCATATGTAAGGCCGAATCTTTTAAAGCTTTTACTTGCATAAAATCTTCATTCTAATGGAACATATTTGAATTCATGGATCCTTAAGATGGGCTCGGGATGACGACCTCATTAAAAACATACGTTGAGGCTTAGTGACGCTTTTGCTCATATATAGATTTATATGTTAGGTCACCTTATTTTACATGCTTGCTAAATAAAAGTAGGGCATAGTTAGGTTTTTATATGTCCTGACTTTTTTTCTCTGGTTTGCACCTTAGCTAGTCATTTTTTGTGAGATGTTTTTGTGCGTTCGCTAGGTTTGAGACGTGCACAATGGTATATTAGGGGCAGGTTTTTTGTAGGGAGTCATGTCCATCAGAGAGGAGTTTAATAATTAAAGCTAACTCCATGCTCTTTTCCCACCGAGCATGGTTCACCTTGTTGCATGTATATAACCCGTTTTCTTGCAAACAAATCTTTTATTTTGAATATTTTTCCATGTATTTTGCATAGAGTTCTTTGGATTGAGTTTGTATCAAAAATAATACGAGCACAAATTTCCAGTTGTTTGATATGTGAAACCACGTGACGAGGACCAAAATTAATTTGCTTATGTCCCGTACCATATATTTGAATTTGCATTTATGTATAGAATTTGGCCCAGTCATGTATATGCGAGGTTTGGTCGTTTTTTTTCTGATTTTCTGAGATATGTTACCGACTTAGTGGCACCTAACCCATCTTCTTATTTCAGTTTATATGACCCAGTTATTTGCTAGACTCTGTTTATCTACGAGCCACCATCCATTTGAGGATGTGAGGGATTCATCCCCTTCTTTTTGGCTTGATATAGACTTTGGAAGCACCAAGATGCTCCTAATTGAGATAACCATTCCTTTGATATACATGTTTCACTAGTTATTACAAAATTTAAGCATAGTTCCTTTTATCAAGAGTTTTCTTAGGTTTCCTCAATATGTAATTAACTAAAGTAATATGTTCCTTTAGGAGTTGCTCTTGACCACCCCAAAACAAAATTTATAATTTTGATTTTTTGGTTAAACTTCTTCGTGGATACGTATTTCAAAGTGTTTTGATCTGATCTCGTTATGGACATACACTCTTGACCTATTGCATGAGGATAACCTTACATAAATTCTTGGAGTTCTTTTTAATTTGTTTGTCTAATTTCGTCTTATTTTCTTTTTTTTTCCAATTCCCCCTCTTCTCTGAATCAAATCGATGATCGAAGAAAGAGGGATAAATGAAAAGAATAATTATACGACGATAATTAAAAAGGAGGATGACTCTGAGTTCAAAAAGAAATAAAACAATAGTTTGTCAATGACGGTGTACCCTGATAACGATGGTGACCCGATGATAGTGATTTGATGATAACAACAGTGTACCATAAGTGTAGCAGTGGTCTGGTGAAGGCCGTCCAACATAACAATGGTTCAACGACGGTGATCTTGCATATCTATGATCGAAAGATGGTGATATGTCGATGGTGTTGGTGGTCCAAAAATAGTAGCCTGACGACAACGATGATGGTCGGACGATGGTGATTTGACGGTGATAGTGGTGTCTTAGTATTAATCAAGTGATAGTGGTCTTGGGGCCAGCTTGACAATGAAGTTGGTGGTTTGATGTCGGGCGTTAGGATCTATGATCAAGAGATGGTGATCTGACAATGGTATTGGTGGTCCAACGTTTGCAGCCTAACAACGACGACGATGATCGGACGGTGGTGATCAAATAGTGACAATGGTGGCTTGGTTTTGGTCGGGTGATGGTGATCTTATGTCGAGGCAACCTGACAATGAAGTCAATGGTCTGATGTTGGGCGTTAGGATAATGACAATATGATGAGAATGACAACAATGGTCTGACAATGGTGATGAATGCTTAGCATTGTCGGGTGACAGTTGGTTGGTGGCAACACTTTGATGAAAGTGGTTCAACACAATAGAGTTGCCCAATGTCCAATGCGGGGACGGTGGCTGGGCAACAATTATGTGACGATTTTCTAGTGACGGGAACAACCCGACGATTGTAGTATGGCACACAACGATGCCCCAATATCATCTGACATCAGTTGGATTACCATGGCCTGACAGTGACAGAAATTTTCTACGGTGTTATGACGGTGAGATGGTGGCTAGGAGTCGGTTGACAGATTATGGTACGACGATGACGGTGGTCCGACAATGGCAATGATAGCTTTGTGTTGGTCGGGTGAAGATGATATGGTAGCTCCAACCCGATGATGGTGATCTGACATAATGGTGATGAACAAAAATCAATGGTCCGTCTTGGCGGTCGTGGCTCGATGTCTGTTGGGTGATAACTGTCTAATGGCATTGATAGCCTAATGACAAGGGTTCGACACAACGACAACGGCGTAATTGGGTGATGGCATTGCATCAACCGATGATGGTGGCCTGGTTGCTATGAACCACAACTAAGATCTAGTAATTGTGGAGCTCGAGAATCCTCAAACGCTCCTAGTCCAACCCCAATTTATGAAAAGAGTTGGATTCAAATTATAAATTTTTGAAATGATATTATCAGTAAATATTGCATGAAGTTGAGACATTCTATCAAATGCTCAAACGTAATTCTCATGGAATGTCTTAAGCAATCTTAAACTCGTTGGATTCATTTCATCAAGTTGCTTGCTTTAATTATCAATATGCCAAATTTCAAAATTATTTGATCCCCAAAATTTCTTCCAAAATTTCTTTTTTACAATTTAAGTACATGAATTATAAAGCCATCATTGCCTTCAAAGCTCTTCAAATCTTAATATCATTCTCTTAAAACTAGCTAAAAATATTGAATAATTCTACACATATTGAATGGCTAATATTCAAAAAATTGAAGGACATGAATAAAGTTTCAAATATTCTTCTACAAATTTAAAATTATGGATGTGGTTTTTTAAGTATCTAAAAATATATTAAAATGCAATTTTAATAAATAAATAAATAAAGACTTCTCTTGAGATTTTTAAATTTCAAAATAAATAATTCATTTTATTTATTTAAATGAAAAAAATAACTCTAACAAGGCTTAATATAAGATAAAATAAAGAATATTAAAAAACCTCATCTTCCAACTCAGGAGTGATGATAACATTAAAGCATGATGACAAGAAGATAAGAGCTAATAAAATATAGGGGGAATTTACATTCATACCACCTAATTCTTGTGTATTTACATATCTACCACCAAAAATTATGCAAATTTATAAATTTAACATTCCATATAAAACATTAACCACAAAATTCATGTATGCACATGCCCAAACGACTACAAAATATAAGTTGAGATTTTATTACAAATAGATAAAAGGGGAATTTACATACATACCACCCAATTCTTATATATTTCATATCTAACGCCTAAACTTTATTTTTTGCATTTATACCACCAATACTTTCATATCAAATAAAGAAAAAAAAATCACTTTTTTATTTAAAATTGCAGTTAATTGCAATGATATGTAAGTGTTAAATATGTAAATACATAGAAATTAAGTGGTATGTATATAAATCTTCCCATACAAAATTTGATATTCAGTATCACACATAAAACAAAATATTTATTGCAGAAACCATTTCTAAGGCTGAAAAGGAGTTAGTTGTTAAAAAAAAATATTTACAAATCAACCACCAAGGAGATTTTTTATGAAATACCGAACCGATGTATTTACATTTCAAGCTATTGAGAATTTGATAAAGTATGGGTAGGGGTTTTGCCATAAATTTTGATACGACTGATAATTTGAAAAATAGATGTAAGAGAGTGCTTGATTTGTAAATAACAATTTTCGGGTGGTCAGTATGTAAGAAAAATTATTACATCAGGACTACGCACGATGTGCGGAGTTCAATGAAATCACGTCACGTGGAGGTATAGAAAAAAAAAATCGGCCGGTAATACAAGAAAATATTCCCCCCGTGTTCTTCTGTGTTATTTAAGTGTTATTATATGTTATTGAGGTGTTATTGTATTTTGGAAATATTCTCCGTGTTATAATAACACGATAACACATCAATAACACTTGAATAACACACAATAACACCTAAATAACACAATAACATCTGAATAACATGGAAGGAATATTCACGTGTTATCGGGCAAATTTCATTGTTTTTCCTATCACCGCCACGTGACGTGATTTCATCGAACTCCGCACAGAATCCTGATGCAATATTTTCTCCTGCATGTAATTGCCCCTAAAGAACAAGAAAAAATATTTTACAGTTTCAACCTGATTAATGAATTATTTGGCTTGGTTTTATTCAAAAAGACTTCTAAATAAAATTCAGAAAAGAATTTTGAAAACAAGAAATATAAACAAAAAGTTATATACTCAATTACTCATCAGTTTGTTCATATAGAACCAAACAGATGTGTGATTCTTGTGCAAGGTAGAGTTCTCAACAGATGCCGCCACCTGCTTCATTTACTGGTATTTTTGTAATTAATCTATTTATAAATAACATTCATGTCCCAGTATAAATTACAAACAGTTTGCACAATTAGTATAATAATTAAGAAGAATTCAAAATTGAAATCCTTAAATGAGGACCAAATCAACCGAAGTTCGGAAATTAAGTTGTCTAATGACTAAAAATAAGTCAAAATCATTGACCTTTTTTTGATAAGGTTACAAAACTAAGATAATATTGAATAAAACATAACATTACAAATAATATTTGATCATAATGAGTTTTTATCTATTCAATTTATGGGGCATTAACATTCATATCACCCAAACTCTAATATATTTAGATATCTAGGAAAAATATTACATCAGGACTACGAACGTAGAGCTGTGTTCGAATTGCAATTGTTAGGAATATCCTGCTATGTTATAAAAATATTTCACCTGCGTTATTTATAAAAAATGAAGTGTTATTCTAGTATTATATGGTGTTATTCGATTATTTTGATGTGTTATTGAAATATTCATCTGCGCTACTTGATTTAGGGTTGAACTGTTATTAGAATTTTCCCCCGCATTATTTGATTTAGGGCTGTGTTATTCTAATAACATAGTAGAAATTGAAATAGCACGAGGAATATGTCGAATAACACAGCCTCAAATAAAGTAACGCGGAGGAAAATTATAATAACACAGCAAAATAATCAAATAATACCATGTAATACTCGAATAACACTTTATTCTTTATAAATAACACATGAAATATTCTTGTAACACAACAGAATATTTCTAACTATTGCAATTGAAACGAAGCTCTACGTTCGGAATCGTGACCTAATATTTTTCCAGGTATCTAACAACTAAACATTGTTTTTTAATTTTTATCCTTATACCACCCAAATCTTTCATATCACATCAAAGGCACCACTAGTGTAAATTTTAAAAAGTGAAATACATCTTTCCTGCATAGAAAAGATGGCATATATGTAAATTCAAAAAGAATTGAGTGGTATGTATGCAAATCTTCCTATATTATTTGGAAATAATTACGATATAAAATTTTTCCATCAAATCAAAGAACTCTGACCCAATTTTGTTTTCCCACTTAAAGATAGGAGAAATATTTGTCTACGCAAGGCTGGTAGGTTACAGGGAGGGGATTGAGGGCTATATCCATGTTATATCCACTGTAATCTCCCTGTAACCTACATGTAACTAGCAAGTTTCACGTTTTTATTTTCATATATTTGTAGGTTACAGGGAGTATAATGCGGATATAACCCTCAATACGCTCCCTGTAACCTACCTGACGCACGCAGCGACGTACGCAAATATTTCTCGAGTGATAATTCCTAGCAAAAGAAGGTTCTCAAGATGCTGGTTAGTCCACAAAGACAGACAAACTTGTAAATAAGAGTTTTGCAATGTAAATAATAATAATAATAATAAAGTAAAAATGATTGTAATGCAAGCCTTGGAAAAATGATAATTTTGATGGGAAATGAACTTATCACATACTTTAAAGTACTGTTTGGATGCAAATAGGATTTAATTCTAAGGAGATTTAGTAAATCCCATAAATCCAGAATAAGTAATTACTGTATTACATAGTTAATCTCTAAAACTATTTAAAAAATATAATTTTGCCTCAGCACACCAGATGATTACTCTCAGAGGTGAGGAGGGGAAACTGCTACAGGAACTCGATGGCAATGGCGTCGATCGACATCCCTTGTATTGGTCTAAATGCCTTAGATTCGCAGAATTACAGGTTTTAGAAAATTATGGATTTAGGCCAAAAAGGGAGGCAAAATGGGATTTAGAAATTGGTAGGATTTATTTTGGGTTTTTTTGAAAGTTTGATGGGATTTATTTATGTCAAACCCTGGTTAAATCTGACTAGCAATGACTAAACAGTCCTTAAATTCGATTTAAATTAGCAATTCAGGTCAAAAAAGTTAGATGAGCAAGAAATTCTAATATGTTCTGGTCNAGTGTTTGGATGCAAATAGGATTTAATTCTAAGGAGATTTAGTAAATCCCATAAATCCAGAATAAGTAATTAATGTATTACATAGTTAAATCTCTAAAACTATTTAAAAATATAATTTTGCCTCAGCACACCAGATGATTACTCTCGGAGATGAGGGGAAACTGCTACAGGAACTCGATGGCAATGGCGTCGATCGACATCCCTTGTATGGGTCTAAATGCCTTGGATTCGCAGAATTACAGGATTTAGAAAAATATGGATTTAGGCCAAAAAGGGAGGCAAAATGGGATTTAGAAATTTGTAGGATTTATTTTGGGGTTTTTTTGAAAGATTGATGGGATTTATTTATGTCAAACCCTGGTTAAATCTAACTAGCAATTACCAAACAGTCCTTAAATTCGATTTAAATTAGCAATTCAGGTCAGAAAAGTTAGATGAGCAAGAAATTCTAATATGTTCTGGTTTTAGAGCATGTTTCTTCAGATTTAAATGCATTTGATGCAAAAGCAAGCTCAGATTTTTCATGCCCTTATTTTATGTACAATAAAGAGCGTTTTAGTTTCCGATTAGGTTAAATAAGACTACCCATGAGTTCCAATTCATGGCCTCATGATGGTGAAGCGAGAAACAAAGAGCGAAAGAGAGAGGGGGAGAGAGAGAGAGAGAGAGAGAGAGAGGAGGGAGATTGTGGNCAGATTTTTCATGCCCTTATTTTATGTACAATAAAGAGCGTTTTAGTTTCCGATTAGGTTAAATAAGACTACACAGAAGTTCCAATTCATGGCCTCATGATGGTGAAGCAAGAAACAAAAAGCGAAAGAGAGAGGGAGAGAGAGAGAGGGAGAGAGATTGTGGAAGAAGAGGGAGATTGTGAGAGGGATAGAGTATTACTGTACAAGAACAAGCCGATTAATGTCGCTGTCCATAAGATCGCCTCCCAATCCATCGTCCTCCACCTCGCGTTCAGAATCATCAGAATCCGGTCCCTTCGGAACAATAACGATGAGCTCTCCATCAGCATATTCCGCCGTAGCAAGCGATGGCCGAGTCTCCGGCGGCAGGCGGAACCTCCACCTGTCCAGCTCAAGATCCTCCACGTCCAGATCGTCGACGGAAACATCACCACTACCAGTTTCCGATTCCCTTATCACAATCTTCATAACCCCAGGATAGATCTGAATCGCGTGTGCACGCACGCCGCCATCGAACCCGGCAATAGCAGAAGCGACAAATCGGAAGCAATCAGGATCTTCAGCAACGGAAACATGAGCGTCGGCTCTGAAGGGAAGCTCGAGTACCTTGCTGAATATGTGGGGCAAGCGGCGGAGCTTCTTCTGCCGGCTACGAATCGCCTCAGCTTCAGAGAAGCTCGCGTTCACTCCATACCTGAATGTGATGCTCCTCTTCTTCGGCGCCGGATGAACTCTCATGGCTGTCTCCTGAAACCCTAGACAATTAATCACAAACGTCGATCTTCAATCTCAGAGCTGAATCGGAGACCTAGGATTGAAAACCACATCAATAAGCTGAATCTTACAAAAAATTAAGAAAAACAAACGGAAGGGTACGATCGCCGGAAACCCTAACCTCACCGGAGCTCTGAAGCTGTATATTCGTACAGCCGCAGTTCCGCCTAGCTTTTATCGTTAGAAAGATTTACAAACAGCCCACCAACTTCTTATGTATTTACAGAACGAAAAATCTAAATATTTAATTGAAATTTTATTTGGGCATAAATATAAAATTTAATTTTATGTTTTAGATAAGGATTGAGTGATCTGCATGTAAAATGTATTATAATTATTATTACGAGGCATTATATTATTTTGATTTTTAAATTATGCGATTTACATTAATATTGCCTCATACGGCACGTAATTATTTTTAATTATTATGACATGAAAGTCTGGGAATGTAAGCTATGCACGAATCATTCACTTTTGTGAATTTTTTTTTTCTGCATTTTTAATATTAATATGATGTAATAGATTATAGAAATATCAGAAATATAAATATTATAATTAGGAATAGGTTGATATTCAAATAGTTCATATTAATGATTGATGAGTGCAAGAAAATTCTTGGTGTTAGAGTAATGGATTATCGTGTTTACTGTTGTTACACGAGAATTTTGTATATATTTCATGTGAAACAAAATAATCAGTAATGACACTAGAGTTTTTTTTATGTGGAAAAACTTTAAATGAAAAAAAATCATGGGGTCTGACCCAGTTGTAAAAATTTACTATAGATTGATGATTAAATAGCCCACTTGTCCCAAAAACTAGAAATTATTACTAGATTTTTCAGGTCATAATGTCGACTGACGGCGTCTGGTTAGTGGTGGTTGACGATGGTTGGTGGTGATCGACGGCTGTCGACAGTGGTCGGTGGTGGTTAACAATGACAGTAGTGCTTGACGGTTGTTTGTGGTTGTTGGCGGTGGTTGGTGGAGATCGATGGGTGTCGACGACAGTTGGTGGTGGTCGAGAACGGTCGGCGGTAGCGACGGAGGTCGGCGGTGGTCGACGAAGATTGGAGGTGGTCGACGAAGATTGGCGGTGGTTGACGGAGGTCGGCGTTGGTTGATGACAATCGGTGATGGTCGACAACAGTCGTCGACGATCGGCGATGGTAGGAATGGTTGTGGACTTCAGCTCCTTCTCGAAGCTTCAAGTTTTCTCTCAAGGCTCAAGCATCATCCCTCATGAGAGGAGTAAGACTCTATTTATAGTGTTCTGAGTGCAATTAATGTTAAAATATGAACCACTTTGATCAGACGTTCTTGAGAGCTTCCTTCAATCAGACGGCTTTTGATAGACATTTAAGTGCCTTAACGATGTTATAATGGAGCAATCTTATGCTCGTTGGATTCGACTTGTCGAGACGCTCGATTCAACTATAATTTTGTCAGATTCGATATTTGTTTGACCTTCCAAATGTGTCCGGAAATCTTTCAAGAGTGATTTAATGACTTGATCTGGGCTTGATTTAACTCAGATTAGACTAATTTTTATATCATTGAGCCGGACAGTTTAACTATAAGTTTGCTGAAATTAAATTTCTTGATGAATTTTTGTCAAGATTTGAACTCTCATTGCCCAAAAAATTTTCTCGAGATTCGTGTAATCCCTCGAGATTCTTGTCGAATGAAGAGTTTTTTTGAAGATGTATCAATGATTAAATTAAACTGCAAAAAAAATTTAATAATCCTAAAATTTAAATATAAATATAATTTTTTATTTTTATTTTTTTTTCTTAAATTCATATTATGACTTGAAATGAAACATATTTGTTGATAATTAATTTTAAGAGTTCTTAAAATAATTACTGTTTTAAAATTTCAGTTCAAAATAAAAATAAACAACACATAAAAAATATAGTAGATAAATATAATTTTGAAAAATAAAGTAAAAATAAAACAATAAAATAAATTAATCCCAAATAAGTCTGTAACAAATTACATCATGTAATTTTTTTTTTTTTAATTTACTAAAACACTTCATTGTCATGCTATTAATTTCAGCATCAATTAAAGCTGTGATTAATAACTTATAATAAGTATGATTTGTGAGATACTTTTTTTTTAGGCAATGGATTTATATGTAATACAAAATAATATTTTGAGGAATGAAATAATGAATGATTTAATACTTAATTAAAGTGTGATTTGACATTTTAATGATAGGCATGCTATAGGACACAAAGAGCATGATCTTGGAATGTTTGGTATTGAAATTCAAGACCGAGGGCTCAATTTCAGCAAGTATATTGTCAAACTGACTGTCTCGACAACACGAATTCGATGATATAAAAATTGGTTCGATCTAAGTCCAATCAAGTATAGATCAAACAATTAAATCACGTTGAAGGTTTGGGTCATCAAGTGAATATTCAAGTGAACTCAAAGTCTAACATATTTATAGTCAAATTGAGTGTCTTAACGAGAGGAGTCCAACGTGTCTAATTTCGCTTAATTTAGATATCAGTAAAACCCTTAAATTATTGAAAAAATCCCTATGATCGACAAAGATCAATAAGAATTATCCTATCAGGTGGTTTAGGAAGTTATTCGCCAAAAGACAAAAATTCTTCCATCATAGATGCTATAAATAGACTCTTTCTCTTCACTTAAGGAGGGAGGAGAAAATAAGAAATTTCAGAGCATGTTCTTCACATAAAGCACAACAATAAATTTCGACTTTTGTAGTCGCTGACCACAACTAGGGTTGAGTCAAGTATATTAGTTTGAACTTAACTTCGCATAATTTTAAGTTGTTAATATTCGGTTTGAGCTTGTGTGAACCTTTCATATATTGTTCAAGTTTAAATTTTTCAATGTTTGAACTTGATTTTTAATTGATTTGTCTATGACAAGTGAACAGGTGTTTAATCAAGCTAATAAGCAAGCTAAAAATTTAAACGAGTATTTAGATTTTTATATAAAATAATCAATAAATAAATTTACAAATTTGATCGCACATACTAATTTATCGATTATAAACTCTATAAAAATGAAAGGTAACTCGTGAACCATGATAATATGAGATGTAATCACTTATATTTTAACATGATCATACTTCCAAGTTTGCACCGAACTCATTCAAATGTAAGTTTTTTCATAGTGATATGCATTTGTCTTATTCCTAATATTTTTGAGTAATTTTGTAGATGTCTTTTATATTGAGTCATTGAAATCATATATAAACTTACAATTATTGCACCATGCTTACTCAACACCCCTTTTTAAATGGGTATAATTTATAAGCAGGGTGGAAGAGAAGATACGAGAGACTAGAGTCTTAGAGATCATTGCACATGTGATCTGATCGTTTCCTTTGATGGTTACACGTCCTAGCAACTCGAGCTTTCGTGCAAAACCAGGAGATGCAAAACTTTAAGTGGTTAGAGAGAGTGAGATTTGTGGAGGTTTAAAGTTAATTTTAAGCAGCATTTCATACATGTCACATAAGTCTTATATATTTTCACATCTAACACCTGAACTTTACTCTAATAAATATATACTTAATAATTAATAAAAAAATATTTTTGATGTGACAATATATTACAATTATATCTATAATTAAATAAATTATAGTTAATTAAATTTTATTTAAATAATATATCATATATGATACAAGTTATCATCGAGTTTAATATCAAGTATTTAATGAGTTACTTGTTGAACAATAAATGAGTTTGTTCGTGAATATAAGTGAACTAGTTCGACTATGTTCATGTTTAGTTCATTTAACCTCTAGGCTTTTAAAAATTATTTAAGCCTGATTATTTACTTATCTGAATGAACATGTTCGGTCTTAATCGAGTGTATTGATTCATTTACAGACCTAAGCATAACTGGCCATCCATGTTCGTCGTCTTCGACGATCCATACTGGCTAACAATATATCAAAAGTATTGTTGTAACGTTTAGTGCGATGTTGAAAACCCGACAAAAATTCCCAACCTCCCTAGACACAGACCATCATTGGCCATCGTATGTCGGCTACCGCCAACCACCACCAACAACTCCTGCTCATCGTTATCAGCAACCCCTGCTTGCTATCGTCGTATTGATGATGTAGCGGCCAATGCTCACGACCATTATATTCAGAACACGGCGATTCTTTTAGAATTCCTGAAGTTTTCTATATATTTTATACTGCCAAGTATTATATCCGATGGAAAATTGTAATCATTCTCTCCGAGTTGCGAGAGAATGGTACATATTTATACTTAAAGTGAATTATTTTGATTCACCTATGCCCAATTATTTTTTTTCATTTTTCGAGTTTTTTTCCACTAATAAAACTCGATGTGTGTTGAATCACCGTGTAACACTAAAATATTAAATTATCACTCTGTGGTAATCAATCTTCTGACCGACATCAATAATAATTCTACAGGTGCAAATCATTTATTAAAGGAGGTTAAAAATTAGTCAATGATATCAAACATTTCAATAAAGGATTTATTTTCATTTATTTACTAGAAAAAAATTATAAATAAAGCTACAAAGAAAAAAAAAATTAGCAATCTCAACTATATTAAACAGCGTATAAAATATATCAAAATTATATTAATTTGATTTTTTAAGTTAAATTTACATATTTAAAATCAGGAAAAGATTAACTACAAGTACAAAGTACTTATTTTATCAAACGAGCCGATTAATGCACATAATAAAGTATAAATACTTAATTAAGATAAGAAAGTTTAGTTTAATAAAAAATATAAATATTAATTTTAAAAAGTAATTATAAATGTAAAAAAAAAATTGTTAAAAATGAATTTATTTTTTCTGTTTTTTTTTATTAAATAAATAAATGGCTGTTTTAACTTTTTTAAAAAAGAAAAAATATTTTGAAGTAAAACAATAAAATTAAAATTTAGAAATGATCCGAGTACATATCACAATGTTAGGTAAGAAGTCACTATTAACAAATTTGGCAACATTCAAAATGAAAACCTTGAAAATAAATATATATTAAAAAAATATAGTAAGGCATTAATTAGAAATAATTAATTGATAATAAATTTAGAGATCACTTTTAATTTTTATTTATTTGTTTTTTATTTATAATTTTAAAAAAGAACGTATTTGACATATTTAATATAGGATTATTTTTAAAATTACTCAAAATATTTAAAATATTTTCAAAAATATGTTAATTTATTTTTAAAAATACAAAATATATATTAAAAGAGCACATTAAATAAATATATTTTAGAATTTAAATTTAAATAAAAAATAAAATTGTCGCTAAACAATAAAAAAATTGGGTGTGCATCAAAATAAAAATAAAAACTCAGCCACTCATCAGACAGAGATAAAATTTTTATTTAAAATTTAGAAATTAAATAAAAAAAAAATAATACTTGGAAGCCACAAATAAATGTTTATGAAATATTATTTGTGCTCTAAAAAAACCATGATAAATTTATACTTTCTCGATATCTAACCTTCATTTATAATTGCTTTTTTAAGCTATTTTATTTAACCAGCTTCGAATCCTCATGGAGCGGTGGTCCTCGAATAATAACACATGGCACAAATATCTCACCGTAGGCCCTAACGCATAAGGGATCGCTGCCAAATACCGATTCTTTATATATATATATATATATATATATATATATATATATATATATATATATATA
>JXCR01007379.1:0-12339 GCA_002079205.1 Phalaenopsis hybrid cultivar | reverse complement strand
AAAGAAAGCTTGTTGGAGGCCGTGGCGGCCGTCGCCGCCATGGGAGTGGATAGTAGCAGAGGAGCGAAGTGGATGGGATAAGGAGGGAAGCGGAGATTTCCGGATGCTATTGCGATTGCTTTATTATTTTTATCAGGAAGAATTACATAAATAGTACATACCATTAATTTTAATGCATTATTTCATATTAGGGTTTGTTTGGGACTAAAAAGTATTACATCTGGAGTTTGTAATTTTTTGACATGTTATCACATGAAAATCGGGGTTCTAGTAAATAAAGATATGAAAAAGTGTTTTATTTTAATGCGTGATGCGGCTCGAACCAGCTTATTATTTCTAAAAGTAAATACTTTGTACCGAATCATAATGCTCGACTCATCATTTCGAAAACAAAACTCTATTGCACGACTTTTCAATTTCTATTTTTTTCTAACGCCATCGTTCGGGATTTCGCATTCCGGTTTTCATTTGAGAATCAAGTAGCTAAATATTTGTTTGTTTAAAATTCTTCGCATTGTCGGTCGCTGGTTGACATACGTTCGAAGTCCCTCTCTCTCGACATGTAAGTCTTGTGATCTTTAGGTTTTTCTGAAACCAGTCTTGGGAGAGAACTAATGTATTTCTATTTGTGTTTTCAAGCAAGTTAATATACAAAGTATGAAAGAACATAAGGAAACCAAAGAGCGTAAGAGTCGACGGAAGGCATCCATGTAATTTTGTTTGTGTGCTTGTACTTGCATCATATTGTATTTATCTGCATTGTGCAATGACATCGCTTTAACACCACTTTTGTTTGCACAATAACACCACAATACGACGACACGAATAACACCACTGTATAATAACATTTGTATAACAATAATGTCACATTGATACATTATTAATTGCACAATAACATCATAATAACAACTAAATAACATCACAAATAAAAAAAAATAACATCGCACTAACACCATAATTATGCATCAATAAAACTTCAATAATACCACAATAACACCACGTTAATGTTTCAATTTTATTGAGGTGGGATTGTGGTGTTATTAAGGTAGGATTGCAGTGTTATTATGATGTTATTGTGGTGTTATTTAGGTGTCATTAAAGCTGTAAATTTTCTATTTTATTGAGATGGGATTGTGGTGCTACTGAAGTTGGATTGTAATGTTATTCAGGTGTTATTATGGTGTTATTAAAGCTATAATATTTTGATTTTATTGAAGTGCGATTGTGGTGTTATTTTTGTGTTATTGTGGTGTTATTGGGGTGTTATTTAGGTGTTCATTAAGTAGTAATATTTCAATTTTATTGATGTGGGATTATGATGTTATTGCGACGAGATTACGTTGTTGTTCTGATGTTATTGGGGTGTTTTTTAGGTGTTAATTGAGTTGTAATGTTTTTTTTTGGGTTTAGATCATGGTGTTATTGTGGTGGGATTGTGGTGTTATTCTGGTGTTATTGTGATGTTGATTAGGTGTTATTAGAACATTAAGGTTTCAGTCTTATTGAGGTGGGATTGTGGTGTTGTTGCGGCGGAATTGTAGTGTTATTGAAGCTGTAATGTTTATGTTTTATTGAGGTGGGATTGTGGTGCTATTGCGGTGGGATTGTGGTGTTATGCCGGTGTTATTTAAATGTAATTGAAGCTATAATGTTTCGGTTTTATTGAGGTGGGATTGTGGTATTATTGAGGTTGAGTTGTTGTGTTATTGTTGTTGGATTGTGGTGTTATTCTAGCATTATTGTGGTGTTATTGAGGGTGTTAGTGTAATATTATTGTAGTGTTACTGTGTTGTTATTTAGGTGTTTTTGGGGTTGTAATGTTTCTTTGTTATTGAGCTGATTATGATGTTATTCAGGTGAGACTGTGGTGTTATTTAGGTGATGTACTGGTGTTATATTGGTGTTATTGGAGCAATAATGTTTCGATTTTGTTGAGGTGGGATTGTGGTGTTATTGAGGTGAGATTATGGTGTTATTGTGCTGTTATTGTGGCTTTATTTAGGTGTCATTAGTGTTGTATTGTTTTGTTTTTATTAAGGTGAGATAGTGGTGATTGAGGTCGGATTGTGGTGTTATTATGTGTTATTTATGTGTTGGTTTTATTTGATTATGGTGTTATTCTGGTGTTTTTGTGGTGTTATTGGGGGTCTTATTGTTGTGTAATTATGATGTTATTATGTTGTTACTTAAGTGTTATTGGAGCTATAATGTTCACTTTTATTGAGGTGATATTGTGGTGTTATTTAAGTGTTATTCTGGTGCTATTGAGATCTTATTTATGTATTATTAGAGCTGTAATGTTTTGATTTTATTGAGGTGAGATTGTGGTGTTATTGAGGTGGGATTGTGGTATTATTGTGTTGTTATTCTGGTATTATTTAAGTGTTATTAGAGTTGTAATGTTTCAGTTATTTGGTGTTATTGTGGTGTTATTTGGTGATATTTAAGTTTTATTATTACACAATTGATGATAACAAATTGTCTTTTTTGGCATTGTCTTCTTTTATAGGTTATTGAACTGAAGGATTTCAACTGCAGATGTCGATCATCGGTAGTAAGAGGTGTTCTTGATAAGCTCAAACATACTCTATCTGAGGAGACTATGAATAACCTGAAATTAATGAATGTGCTTCAATTTTTTGATCTGCATCCGTATCCCCAAGATAATGTCCTGACACTGCACATCTTGAATTGTTGGAATTTTGAACGGAGGGTATTCAGGATGGGCATGCCCAATAGAGGAGAACTAGTCCACTGGAATAAAGCTCCCTCTTTTGGTGTAGAAGCGAGATAAAGAAAGAAAGAGCTAATTAGGGTTTCATCCGCGGAGTACTCTATGCCCTTTGATAAACTGTTTCTAATGTTTTTTATAACAAATTTATTTTTTCCTTCAATTAATTTTAGTGTGCCCAAAGGACTTTACACTTTTAGTGAGAATGTACATTCATTTTCTTCCTTTACTTGGTCTGTTGCTGTGTGTAATTTTCTCATTGGTCAAGTGAATGTCATTGTCATAAAAATAATGCTAAATTAGCCATTGTGATATATCAATGGATTTGTTTTCTTCTCACGACAAGTGTGTTGTTTATGTCTTTTAAATTTTCTTTTTTTTGTCAAAATAGATTATGATTTATCTTTTTACACAGCTCTGATTTTATGAACACACATCTTTGGTCACTCTTGCTGCACCAAAGGCCAAGCCTAGCATGTTGAGGTGGCCAACCCATTTTGTCACTAGCTGTAATAACAATTCAAAGTATTAAATCCTACAATCCACATATGTAATAACAAGAGAAAGGTGGTTTTTACCTCTTGAAATTTACCAATCTAATTTGTCTAGTTAGGTTTAACTTTAGACAGGGTTGTATTTAGGAGTAGTTTTTAGAAAAGTTACATTAATTAATATTCCAAACTAAGACCTAAACGTAGTAGAGTAGAACCTAGCCAAAGGAATTTCTTACCACGCTTCTCTGTGGGATCGATAATCCAGACTCAATAGAGACCTATATTACTGAAACGATATGTGTACTTGCATGAAAAACCCCAAGGAGTAATATTACCAGATTAAATTTTTGGTTCCTTTACTAGGACTGCACAAAATTGTGATACACCATGGGGTGGATCAATACTCAACAAGTAGATCAAATAATAAAAGATGTTGTTGGAGCTCTGACACCTGTGCGCATTACACCCATAAAGGGAGATATCCAAGACAACCAGACATATATTATTTATGTAGATGATTAGCTTGATGCAAAGGTATTTTATTAAGAAATTACTCTGGCTATTGTGTACCATAACAATTAATTTGACATTATATATGATTACTTTTTGGTTATGTAGCATCATCCAGTCGAGATAGTTATCAATTTTTCTGGTAGAACCAAAATATCCCCTGAAATACAATAAGAATTGATTGATGTTGTATTAGATACTCTGATAGGTTAGTAAATGTTCACATTTTCTTCTTATGCAATATTCTTATATGTAAATTTCACAAAAACTATTTGTTCAAGCTATAAGGGTGATATTATGATTGATTTGGAACATGTGGTAATAAATCGTTCTATTATTGATGACAAACTGGTTTGCAAACGATCACATCAATGCTTTTGCCTTAATAATGGAGAAAATTAAGAAAAAAATCACCTGCATTATATAGACCATACATATATATCACACTACACAAGGTAATTATTCAAGTTCAACTAAATCATGTAAAGTTAACACAACATTTATTTGTATTCTTATTCCATGATGACATTTGTGTCATTTTATTTTATGCAGATATATAGAATTTACAGAAATTCACGCAACATTATGTTCGTGTGACACATCACAAAGCAAAATGTAAAAAATATAGAAATTACTTTATTTCCTATTGTTGATAAACAACACCGAGCATTGTTAGTTGGCGTGGATATTATATGGATTTTTACCAAACAAGATGCACAAGGAGATCATTCACAGCGTTGTAAGTATACTCAACAGAAGCTCAATGATTCATTATTCAGTTTATATTATTTGGTATGGTATGATAATTTAATTCAACCAAAAACATTTTAGATCAATTTATTTGTAAAAGATGCTGACAAAGCTTTCCAGAGCAATCCATTGAAATGACCAGTTGTTATGGCTAAAGGCCCTCCAGTGAAAACCAACAGTGTGCAAATATATGAAAACATTTGTACAAACTGAGATAGCTGACTGGAACAATATTTGGTCTAGCATGCATATATGTCAAAATTTAGAGCCGAATTTGCTTATGAAATGTGTCTATGTGCTATTTTTAAAGATTCATGATTGGTACTCTGATGGATTTAAGCTGATGTTATCAATGAATGCTAAATTTTATAACTGATTTTCTTGTGTCTGTGTTCTTGATCATCACCAAGTTAAGTGTGCTTCATATCTTCATTAAAATTGTCAGAATACTATGACATTACTGATATGTCTTATATCATGCTAAAATTCTTTTATATTTAACACTTCTTTTTATTGAAATTATAATTTAAAGAAAGATATTTCTTTGTTTTTATTGTATGTATAATAGGTAGGACTATTGGAGCGAATTGGGGTGAAAACTAAGAGAAAATGAGGCAATTTGAGCAATGGAGCAAACAACAGGTTGGCGCCTAGGCACTACTTTTGGGCTTCATGGTGCTGCTCCATGGCGTCATGACACTGTAGATGGCACCTAGGCGTCATATGCTTCCCAACAACCCGAGAAGGTGGCGCCTAGGCACTGCAGACTAGCGCCAAGGTGCTAGAACTGTCCTATGCGGTTTCTACAATGGTTATGCACGGATTTGGAGGTTAAGAACCGAGAGAAGCAGTTAAAAACAAAGAAGAGGATCATTTTGGAAAAGAAGGAGAAAGCCTAAGTGTGTAGAAAACAAAAGTTGAGAGTGAGTTTTTACATTTTTTCTGTATTTCTTTGGAGAGATTTGAGAGAATATTGTAAGGGATTGTTGTAAGCATTGCAAGGAACTTTTGGAGATCACTTAGGGAGGCGTTTACACTTCTTTTCTATGGGAGAAAGTTAAGTGTTTCATTCTACATTATCTTGTATTAGTTGTGAACTCATTTTGTATGAATTTGCCTTATTATAAGATGATAGATTGTTGTGTTTTCTTCATGCACCGAGTAGATCCTTTATACCGTTCTCTTGTGATGAATTAGTAATATGTGTAAGGTATATGGTTACATTTTGACTACGGTTTTATTCATTATTGTGATGCTTTTTATTTCATGCTTAATTTACTTATCAATGTGTCCAATTGGTATGTTAAAATCAGATGTGAATCCATAAAGATCTGACAGAGCTATGACTTTATCAACTAGTAAAAACCACATTGCACTATTGGGTGAAGGAAAAGTAGTTCATAGGGTAATGCAAATAGATAGGGAGATAGGTTTTGATGGGGGATAACTTGAAGGTTTCTAAGGTGAAAGGAGAAACACTTACCAAGTAAAACCAAATTTCTTTATGCACTTGCTACAATCTAAATTCTATGTGTTCCATTCCTACACACATTACTTATTTCATTGCAAGGTAAGGGTATTTTTCATATCTTGATCTTTCTCGACTTAATTAGTTTTAGTAAAATTAACTTTAAAGTAAATCGATGGATTTAGTGATAATTTGGTAGAATTTACAAGCACAATTTGAATTGACTATACTTTCAGGCTAATACTCATTGTAGTAGATTAGAACTTTTCTTAAGTTTAAATATCAGCCTTCCCTGTGGGATCAATAATGCAGCCTCAATAATCCAATATTACTTGAAAAATGCGTACACTTGCGTGAAACCCCTAGTGTCTAGTGTTAAATTGTTGTAAACTTCAAGTTTTAAAATTTATAATACATATTTTAGATTTCAAATAATTCATCCAAATGCACTAGGTTAACTGAGAGGTTGATCAATTACCACAACAAAAATACTATAATAACACAAAAATACAACCACAATGGCTTTATGATAACATGACAATAACGTCGTAATAATACGATAATAACACCAAGATAATAACACATAACACCTTATTATAACCACTTCAAAAACACCACATCAACTGCAATAACACAAAGCTAACACTGCGATAACACTTTAATACAACCATAATACCACCACAATAACACTAATAACACTGCAATAATATCATAATAACACGATAAAAACTCATCACTACAATAGCACAACACTTCAATATCACAACAATAACAGCGTAATAACGCAATAATAATACCTTAATAACACATCAATACAACTTAATGCTCCCCAATAACACCACAATAACACGATAATAACTGGAAAATAACACGACAATAAAACCATTAATTGCCACAATACAATCAAAATAATCATTCTAATAACACTGCATTAACACCTCACTATAATAACACCTCAATAACACCGCAATACAACAAAAATATCTCTCCAATAACACTGCAATAACACCACACTTAGGTATTACTGAGGTATTATTGTGGCGTTATTGAAGCATTTGAGGTTTTATTGAAGTATTTGGCATGATATTGAAGTATTTGTGGTGTTATTGCAATATTTTTTAGTGTTATTGAAGTATTATTGAGGTGTTATTGTGGTGTTATTATGTGGAATTGCAACCACACTGTTGTGTTATTATCGATTGGTATTATTATGGTGTTATTGTGATTTTTTGTGGTGTTATTAAGGTGTCATTGTGGTTTTATATTGGAGTTATTGGCGGGTTATTCTGGTGTTATTTGTGTTTTATTAAGACAACTCAGTTGTGATATTTTTGACTGACGTTATTATGATGTTATTGCGACTTTTTTGCGATGTTATTGATGTGTTATTCAAATATTATTGTGGTTTTATCTTAGCATTATTGTGGCAGCTCATTTGTGTTATTTTCGACTAAGTTATTATGGTGTTATTGTTTTGGTGGTGTTATTACAATGTAATTGTGATGTTATTTGAGTGGTATGGTGACGACTATGGTGGTATTTTTACCGGAGTTATTTTAGTGTTATTATGTTGTTAGTGTGGTGTTGTTAATATGTTATTGTAGTGTTATTTGAGTGGTGTTGTAGTGAATGTGGTGGTATTTTTATTAGTGTCTTATATACGTTATTATGGTGTTATTGCAGTATTATTGCGATGTTATTGATGTGTTATTGTGGTGTTATTATGATATTATTTGAGTAGTTTTGTGACGAATCTGTTGTAGTTTTCTTGACTAGCATTATTATTGTGTTATTGTAGTGTTATTGTGGGGTTATTGAGGTTGAGGTTTTATGATGGTGTTATTGGTGTATTTTTTGTGTTATTGTGGTTTTATTTGAGTTTTATTGAAACGACTTTGTTGTGTTATTCTCGATTGGTGTTATTGTCACATTTTGTGGTGTTATTGAGGTGTTATTGTTGTATCATTTGAGTTGTATTGTGGCGTCTGTTGTGGTATTTTTTATTGATGATATTTCAATATTATTGTGGTGTTAGTTGAGTGGTGTTGCGACGCTTGTGATAGTATTTTCAACTGGTGTTATTTCAGTGTTATTATGGTGTTATTGTCATATTAATGCAATGCTATTGATGTGTTATTGTGGTGTTATTTGAGTGATTTTGAGACCACTCTGTGGAGGTTTTCTCGACTGACATTATTATGGTGTTATTGCGATATTATTGTGGGGTTATCAATGTGTTATTGTGTTTTGATGTTATTATTGCGTAATTTTTGTGTTATTGAGGTGTTATTTTGGTTTTATTTGAATTTTATTTTGGTTCTGTTGTGTTATTCTCGACTAGTGTTATTATGATGTTATTGTCATTTTTATGATGTTATTAAAATGTTATTGCGGTGTTATTGTGGTGTTATTTGAGTGCTATTATGGTGGTTATGGTGTTATTTTTAGCTTGTGTTATTTTAGTGTTATTATTATGTTATTATTATATTATTATGGTGTTATTGATGTGTTATTATGATGTTATTTGTGTGATATTACAATGTTATTGGTGTGAGGTGTTATTATGACGTTATAATACCACAATATGGACAAAATACAACATAATGCTAATCAACTGGAAATTTCTGGTTTATTAAAACTGGACCTAAGAAAGCACATAACACTATTCAACTGGATTTCATAGTTAAAGTGTTGAAGCCTAAAGTAGAACATCAAGATTAAAAACCTCCCTCTAAAGTATTTGAACATCTAATTACATAACACAGGAAAAAGTCAAAACTTTAATTTAGATGATTATTCCAAGATGGTTGTTGTGTGACCGACCGTGTCGAATACCTAGTGTTTTCGGATGAAATATTTTAAATCTAAAATATGTATTATAAATTTTATAACTTGAGTTTTTCCACAATTTAATACTGCACACTAGATATTTTACGCAAACATGCGTATCGTTCAAGTAGTGTCAAATTTTTTAGTCAGGAGTATCGATCTCACAGGGAAGGCTGTTATTTTAAAGACTTAAGAAAAGTTCTATCCTACAATAATGAGTCTTACCTTGGAAGTAAAGTCAATTTAAATTGTTCTTGTAAATTCTTCTAAATTATCACAAAACCTATATATTTACTTTATAGTAAATTTTACTAAAGTTAAATAAGTTGAGAAAGATCAAGCTATGAAAAATACCCTCCTCATGCAATGAAGTAAATAATTTATGTAGGAATGTAACACTTAGAATATAGATTGTAATTAGTGACATATAGGAACATTCCTGTTCTTACCCTCTTTTGAGTGCATGGAATCGTAGCTACTTGAGGTTTTTGAAGTAACTGTGCTTCTTGAGGCTAGGAGCCCTTTAAGCTTTTTGATGTGTCTATGCCTCATGAGACATGTAACCTTCCGAGGTCTTTGATCTACATGTGCCTTCTGAAGCTTCTAGCCTTCTGAGGACTTTGAGTGATGTCATGCCAACCACTTGCTCTCATAAAATATTTCTAGTGAGAACCATGTCCACTACTAGCTTCCTATTGAGACTTACTTCTTGTGCTCGTCTTCTAGAGGCATGGTAGCTTCACATCGAGACCAGCCTCCTGGGCTTAACTTCTAAGTTTACCTTGTCTTCCCATCATGTCTTGCCTTTTGAGCTTAACTTCTAAGGGCATGGTAGCTTCTCATTAAGTCTTGCCTCTTGGGCTAGTCTCCAGGGGTACCGTACCTTTCTATCAAGTCTTGCCTCTTGAGCTTAACTTCTAGGGGCATGGTAGCTTCTCATTTAGTCGTGCCACTTGGGATTTACTTTTAGGAGTACCGTATCTTTTCATCGAGACTTATCTCTTGGGCTTAACTTCCAAGGGCATGGTAGCTTCCCATTTAGTCTTGCTTCTTAGGCTCAACTGCCAAGGGAAATATATTTTCCCATTCAGTTTTGCCTTTTGAGTTTGACTTCCAGGGGTAAGGATGGAGACCTTGTCAGGTATTTGACCTCAAGGGAACTTTCTACACAAAAAACCTTTTGTGAGAGAAAAAATAAAATTTTATTGAATGAAAAAAATTCAAAGTAACATACAAACTTTTTCTAGAATAAAATTAATAGTTTATATGCTAGTCTTATACTCAAATAATTTGGAGTTGTACTTCTCATTCGATAACCCCAATATTGTTCTTCTAGTTCACATCATCCCGTTCTTGCAAGTAGCGACCCAGATGATCTTAACATATTAAACGTTTAATTTCTTCTTTTAATTAAAAATATTTTTCTATTGAATACCCTTTCACTTTGTGGAATTTCTGATATTGGTCTCCACCATATAGATTTATTTAATGGTTTTGGCTAGTTGACAGCCTCTTCATAGTTGATGGTCATTAGGATGTTGACATATGACATATTAAGTGTGTATTTTTTCTTGATGAAGGATCATGATTCCCCTGCGGTCCAAACTTTTTTCATTATAAAATTTGATCAGTATCTCAGTTGTTATTCTTGTGCTTGCCCTTCTCTAATAGCTTGAATTAATCCTTATGTGTAGTGATGGCCTCATCTATAGAGATTTGAGCTTCAACATGATGGAAAAGATTGACATAAGATCGAACCATCTCCGACATCAGTGATGAGTAGAAAGGTCCTGGGCGGAGCCCTCTAAGAAAAACTCCGCTCAGTAACTCTAAATCCACTCTCGGAATCTGACGGGCTTTAGTAGAGAACCTACGAAAGTATTTATTGAGGGATTCCCTCACATTCTGACGAACTCCTAACAAGTGGGATGAATAATTTATGTTCTTTTTATTTGCTATGAACTTCTCTATAAATAGTTTGACAAGCTCATTAAAAGTGTTGATGATGGCCCCTGAGATGGAGCAGAATCATGTGCGAGGTTAACCCTTGAGAATCTCAGAGAACACTTGACATATAAGTACATCTTAAGAACGGTGAATGTGCATGATAATTTGATAGTGGTTGATGTGCTTGTATAGGTCAGTTACCCCTTCGTAGGTATTGATATTCGAGAGTTTGAAACCCACTTGGATAGAGCGTTGGAGAACTGCGTCAACAAAATGGGAGGATTCTTGAAGGTTATGATGAGAAGGGAAGTGATCCCTTTTATTCAGAGGGAACTCTTCCTGAATCAAGGATCATAGCTCATTGTGATTGATATCAAAATAAGCGACAGTAAAGCGGGACGGTGTCAGGTGAACTACGTGAGCAGATGAAACGAACTTTTAATATCAAGGAGATTGACATCTCGTCTCAGCAAGGGAATTGTTTCATTATTAAGGGAGAATCCGATGAGTGGGGGTATTTCTTGTTTAATGTTGAACTGGTGGTAAGTAAGCTTCATTGGGTTTTGATTGTTACTCCTCGCTTAGGAGTTATAAAATCTCTAGTTAAGATGCATCCATCTATCATACTCGGTCTTCCATAGAAGGACACAAGATACCTTCATTAGTAGGATGATGCCTTTCGGAGTGAGAGTAAGAAGAGGCTTGATGTCCTCTGTGACTTTCTTCTAGAATGATGGGTGTTGAAGTGAGATGCTCCATTGTTATGAGTGTTGCGCCTAGTGGCCATGCAGCAAGTGTCACAAGTACTTTAGTTATGAGAATGATCTATTCACACAGACTGTGCCAATTGATACGTGCTAGAAAATTTGTGATGATAGAGTAATGCATTATCGTCTTAGTGTTACACAAAAATTCAACACACACTCGGATGAAAGAAAAGAACTTGTAGAGAGACTAGAAGTTTTTATGTGGAAAAATTGTAAGGACTCGACTTAACTGAAGAGACTCACTATAAACTAAATATTACATGTAAGGTCCCTTGTTTCATAAGCTGAAAATGGTTACACAATCTTTCGAGCTATAAAGTCAGTGTGCAGATGAACTTGTTATAGGAATTGAGCGGCAACTGATGATGCACAACTGCGATTGGTGATGAAATGATCTGGAGTTTAGCTCCTTCTCCAAGCTTCAAACTCTCCCTTTAAGATTCAAGCTCTCATCTCCTCTCATAAGAAGGGTGGGGCTCTATGTATAGAGTCCTGCTTACAATTAATGAAGGAATATGAACCATTCTGATTGGATGACCGAGAGGTTCCCTTGATCAGACGACATTCGATGGACATTTGAGTGTCTTAATAATAATAAAATTGAGCGATAATGGGCTCGTTGGATTCGTTTTGTCGAAACACTCGATTGGACTATAAAATCGCCAGATTTGACATTCATTTAATCTCCCAAATATCTTGAAAAGCTTTCAAAGTGGTTTAATGACTTTATCTGAGCATGATTTGACTTGGATTAGATCAAGTTTGGTGTCATCGGATCTGTCACACACACACACACACTATATATATATATATATATATATATATATATATATATATATATAT